>CAKAOI010053262.1:0-14906 GCA_916701655.1 Sebastiscus albofasciatus | reverse complement strand
TGTGTGTGTGTGTGTGTGTGTGTGTCTTGAACTGTGATGCTGGTGCAACCATTAGGGGAACAACTGAGAAAAACACAGGAAAACACACATCTCCACTGTCACGACACGGCTTCATCAACCGTGTGCTTGTGTGTGTGGTCCTGCAATCAATGGGTTTAAATAATTCACGTCTCCTGTGTGCGGGTTCGGTTGTGTGCATGTGTGTATGTGTGTGTGTGTGTGTGTGTGTGTGTGTGTGTGTGTGTGTGTGTGTGTGTGTGTGTTGCAGGCTTTCCCTAAATGCCAGTGACTCATGTTGATAATAACAGACTCGGCTTTCAAAGCCCACCTATAAAAACTCCCATAATTATCCAGGTGGTGTGAACTACAGCACCCTCCCACAGACGCACGCGCACATACAAACACACACGCACACACACAGAGGTTTTGCACACACACACCCGCCTATAAAAAATCATTACCAGTTTAACCTTCTTGAGAAGATCCAGAATATAGAGGGAGAAACAAATAAATAGAAAAAAGCATGTGGACAGAAAGCAGAAGATGGACTGTTGTTCTGTATCAAAGAGTATAGAAGCAATGAGGCGAGACTCTAGGGCTTTTTTGACAACAGCCGCTAGATGGTACTGCAGTAGTGCTGCCGCCATTTTGGACTGAAGATGCCAATGAGTCCATGGCCATGGATGTGTGTAAATCAGACATCTGTAAATCAGAGGATCATTTTTTTAGGTGAATCAACTTCCCAGTACGAACACTTAAATATCCCTCATTTACTTAAATCATCTATGTCGTAAAAATTGTAAAACTAACTAATAGCTGAATCCAGATTTATTTTCCTCGTCATAATGAACTTACATCAGACCCACGGGACTGCACCGCCCTGCACGCTCATATGACATATCTAGTTCTGCCAGCTTCCTGCTAGCTGTAATAATGGATATATTGGCTGTAATTCATCACTTTTATTATCTTATAATACACCCATGGGCTGTCAGCCTGTACCGTGGTGGATGTATTAACATCGCCGGCTATCGGCCAGTAGCTAGTAGTGCTAGTAGCATGACATAAACAGAATCTGATGTAGTTGTAGGCTATTCACTAACACGCAGGGGGAAAGCACAGGATACAACCTCTTCTACATCCCTGGTCTGTGGTCTGTTGGACATCAATTTTGGATCCTTGACATGAAAAAGTTTGAGATTGCTCTCAAAATCTGTGATTTTTCCAACTTCCATTTATGTCCATCGCTCACTTTATGATCCTCTGGGAAGCGGCCGGGCAAAAAAGTTTAATAAATAAGTAAGTAAGTAAATAGTTAATATTTGTATTGTCCAGGCCATTTTGGTATTGACATTAAAATGATGACAATAGAATAGAAAAAATTGAGTTTTATTTTTGTACGGCACTTTGTAGACGAACATTTTACTGGCGTCCAGCAGTCGCTTTCAGTCCAAAATGGCGGAGGCGTATGGCTCTGCTGCTGGGCGCTGATGTTGCAATGGAACGACCAATTGACTTTCACTTCTTAGCAATATACGTTCTTTGTCTGTCTGCTCAGTACTGTCTCAGTCAGCATGCTATAGCCTGAGGGACGGAACAGGATGAATGACAAAACTGTGAGCCAGAACCAAATACTTTATATTAACTGCAGTTAATTAATCATTTGTTCCTTTAAGCGCAATTAGCAACCTACAGTAATCACACCTCTGATATACCTGACGGGCTCTGCGAACGGAACTGACAATTCATTTGACGATCGCGGCAATAAAATAGCTGAACTGAGAGAAGCGAGTGTTTGCGTGTGCGAGAGAAGGAGAAGATAATCGAGAGTCAAAGACAAAGAATTTAGAAGTAGTTTAATCAAGCTGGAGTGCTTAGCGGGGAAAAGAGCATCGGAGCAAAAAAGACCGAGAGGATGCAAAAGAGCAAAGACAGGAAGAGAGCGCTGCTCGTTTCCCCTCCCGCGTCTCTCTCTGTATTCTTTGACATAAACACCTGCTGACTGCTCCTCTGTCGGCTCCCACAACAGACACAGAGAAAGAGAGAGAGAGAGAATGACAAAGATACAGAGAGACAAAGGTAAGAGAGGGAGAGAGACACACACACACACACACATAAGGAGGAAGAAGGGATTCATTTGTCAAGCAGATGGTCTTTTTCCTTTGAGTGGAGGAGCAACCAGAACATGAAGATGAAGAGGAGGAGAGAGGGCGAAGGAGAGAAGAGGTAGGTAGGGGAGGGAGGGAGGGAGGGAGGAGGAGATAGGTGGCTTGATGGAAAGGCATAGCGCGCCAAATGACAGCGGGGAGCAAACGATGAGAGGGTGATCAGAGAGGGAGAGGGAGGGAGAGGAGAGAGACGGAGATGGAACCACTAAGGTGCTGTTGTTATAGCAACCTGCTGCTCTGGTGCTTTGTGCGCTGCATCCTCCTTCTTCCTCCTCCTCCTCCTCTCGCTCACTTACTCCCTCTCTTTAAAGGTTGAGCATCATATCGAATTCAAACCAAAGTCTCAACATTTAAAGAACATGTCTATGCCGAGATGCCGGGATTTTTTTTTTATGTTACAAACTACATGTGGATGCCTCTCGACATGAGGATACTGGTCAACAGAGGAAACATTTTGTCTATAGGATTACAGCTAGAAAAACATACTGTACTCCTCCTAATATTTATCACAGGTGTTGTAAACCTAATGCAAAGTCACACAGCAATCGCATCGTCTTTGGAAATGAAGCAAGATATTTCATCCACAATATGCTGCCCCTTCTTCTCACCACCCTCTTTCCATCCTTTCTCCCTCACCGCCACATTATATCCTCTCCCCTTTTCTCTACACTGACGGCAGGAGACAGTCCTAACAATGACAGGGTATGATATGGCCATGTGACACACACAAACACACGCTTAGCATCTACAGGGTGATGACCACTGTACAAGAAAAAATTAGTTAACCAAAAAACAAACATGGCAGGCATATAATGCACTTTTAAAGCATTCTTTTCGTTGAAACAGGAGCTGGTTTACTGTAAGTGTCTCTCTGCTGGTTGGTCTGTCCAAAACAAAAAAAACGTACTATAGTAGCATTTAGTAGCAAAGTCCAGAGCAACAGAAATGTTTACAGAAAAACACCTACAGTACTATAGGACCCAGCCACTAAGTTAAAGGGATAGTTCGGATTTTTTGAAGTGAGGTTGTATGAGGTACTTATCCATAGTCGGTGTATTACCTACAGGAGATGGCGGTCAGCACGCACCCAGTTTGGAGAAACAGACACGAATACCAGCACGGAACCAAAGCAATGTACTGCTGTGGGCGGGGGCAGCAGCAAAACGTATTTTAGACACCTAAAAAAATTAATATCAGTTTAAGTAAATGCTATATTTAGAATATTTTCACCGCTTTACCTTGTCGTGAGACAGCTATACAGTCTATGTTTTAGACGGGGAACTGAAGCCGTTATCTATGCTCGAGCGAAAACCACCAAACTCCATTGGAAAAAAACAGTAATTTACCGCTGTCTTTATCGTTTTTTTTTTTGTGTTATTGTGTGACTTTGACTGGTTCGGATTCACCAAAGCAGCAGTAGACCAGCAACTCTCGTGTTCTGCGTTTTGGCTGGACCACAGAGGGCCAGCCCTACAAATGCAAAAGTCTGACTGACTGACTGAGCGATGAAGTTACACGATTGGTCGGCCGAGTGTTGGAGTTTCCTCATTGGCCGTTGCTCTTTCAAAGTGAAGAGGCGGGAACAGTCCTTTATGCAAATGAGGCCGTCAATCGTGTCTCGCTACGAAACTTGAACCAAGCTGTGAAAGTAGGCCATATAGTAGTAAAATGAAACGAGATTCAGCAGTGGCATCGCCTATTTCTTACTTAAAATGTTTTCAGAAGTAGATTTTGGCGGATTGTTTGGACGGAATAACAAAGTTTACAAGCAGGCCACCATGTTGTTTCCTGTTTGAAACGGCAAGCAGAAAACCAGGGACCAATCAGGTGCATTCCACGATAGCATATGCCACCGCTAGAACTGCCAGTTGAGCGGAGCAGCGCCGTCCCGTAGTGTCCTCGCCGGACCTGTTGGACATGTACCGCTGGATTTAACATTATAGACATGACCACTGACTATTTGTATAACAATTTAACCACAAATTCCATTATTACAAATCATCCCAAATTACATTATTTTGCTCCTGTGCTGGTACTCCTGTCGGCTTCTCCAAACTGGGGGTGTGTCGACCGCTATCTACTGTAGCTAATACAGTGACCATACAACCCCACTTCAAAACACCTGAACTATTCCTTTAAGTGTCAGAAAATAGAGGCTACTGATTATCATTATCTGTGATTCAAATTTCCCCGCCAAAAGAGAACATATGGGTCTGTCAAAGAGAATTAATCATTATCCATATTTGTAAACAAATTACAACATGCATTTGTTTGCAAAGATGAATAATGTGGAGTGAATATAATCAGGAAGCACAGACCCACAGATATGGGTCATAATTGTCCAAATTTCATTTGGTTTCCTTGGTGCAGGCCAGTATGTACCTTGCTTGTGAGTGTGTGAGTGTGTCTGTGTGTGTGTGTGTCTGTGTGTGTGTGTGTGTGTGTGTGTGTGTGTGTGTGTGTGTGTGTGTGTGTGTGTGTGTGTGTGCTTGTTCCTGGTCTGGCCCACTAGACTGTGAAATGAGTCAATTAAATCAAACAGGTCTTTAATAAGTAAATGTGTGTGCCGCTGTGGGTGTACGTGTGTGTACGTGTGTGTGAGTGGTGTTGATGAGGGTTATGGTGAAAAAGCTCTGGCATGTATCCACCTACAATATTTTAAACCCTAACCTGCCAGTAAATGCTGCGGTTTAGTTTTGGGGTCTCTAGCATGTGACCACAAGTGCGTCCTTGCCAACTGACAAGTTTCTGAGGCTGTGTTCAGGAAATAAGTGCAGGTGTGCAGCAAAAACAGATGAGACTTGTTGGAAACTTACCTGAAAAATCAAATTGAATTTATTTGTTTTGAGGGATTAGTTCACCAGACATGATGTCAAGGAGAGGGGTAAGGCTTCATTCACACCAAATTAGTCATCCCATTCATTTGGATGTGGGAAGTGCTTTTGGGCTGCGGCAGTGGGGACGCAAAAAACAAACAAACAAAAAAGAAAAGCAGTAACCTGTGGTGAAAAGTTGAAACTGAATCAACTTTTGGAGAAACGCAACCTGACGTGACTTCCAGGTTTTTTTCAAATGGAAATGCCAACTCAGCCGTTGGCAAAAAGCAGTGACGTAGGTTACCAAAGTAAGCTAATCAGTAAGGTCATGAATAATGTGAACGCTAGCACTAGCTGAGTCAACTTTATCTGTGCTGATTTGGAAACAACTGAATAGGTTAGTCTAGATTTTTTGATGTGGGGTTGTATGTATACTCCTGCGTTCTGCAAAGTAAAAATACTGTTCTTGCAAATGGAGTCTTGTGGCTTTGAAGAGAGCTATATAACGGCTTCAGTTCCCCGTTGGAAAGGGCTGTCTGATGGCGAGGTAAAGCGGCTGTGGACCGGAGCAGCAGAAAAACGTATCATAGCCATTTAAAAAAGTTTCTGTGAATATTTAGAATATTTTCACCCCTTGACCTTGCCGTCAGACAGGAACTGAAGCCCTATTATATCACTGTCTTCAAAGCCACAAGGCCAGACTCCATTCACAAAAACAGTAATTTTACCCTACAGAACACGGGAGTTGCCGGTCTACCGCTGCATTGAACGGTTAGTTTGTTTGTGCTATTGTGTAACTTTTGGATCCAAACTAACGTGGCGCCCACAGCAGTACATTGCTTAACATCCGTGCCGGTACTTCTGTCTGCTTCTCCAAACTGGGAGGGTGCTGACCGCCATCTCAGTTAATACACTTAATACGTTAATACACTGACCATAAAGATGTATATATACTGTATATGTAGCATCATGCAGAAACCTACGTCAGGTCACGCTGGAAAAAGTTTTTTGAAGGGCTTGGGAAAATAGCATTTTGACAATAAAACATACATATGTTTAATGTTTGGATTTGAATACATAAAGAACACCACTGGGAAGCTACAGAATGAAATACCCAAAAATAATGGAATTAAGTGACACACGACACTCTCACAACGCCGCACGACCCTGCACTAATCGTCGCAACGCCTGATTTGGTGTGAACGCAGCATAAAAGAGAAGGCATACACCGAAAAGAAAAAGAGATACATATCACATGAACCTCATTTTCTTTACAGTAAAGTGACACTATAGCAAGATGACTTCAATGGCTCACTGGTTGGCTTATTATAAAAGAAACCAGCATCAGATGCCAGTGAAGAGTCAGTGTTTATTATGATCTCTCACAACTTCTTGAAGCATTTTCTATATGTGACCAGATATAGATTTAATGATACAGTTATTTTTTTATTTCATTCATACTGAAGTCATTTCAGTGATGAAAACTAGGAGTGCAAATCAAGAAGGAAAACAGGCAGAAGTATCAGAGAGTCTGTCCTTCATCTCAAGGGCAATGGTTTAAGCACACGTCAGCAAGCACCCATCCTGCTGAAGTGTCCTTGAGCAAGTCACTGAAACTCACCAGAAGAGTCTTTCTGTGAATGACCCTGACATAAAGGGTCTGCAACTTGGTCCAAGCCCAGAAAGACCAACGCGTTCTGTGCCACGTTGGTGAGCAGACTGAAGGACGTATATTGATAAAAAGTGAAAGTCAGTCAGTCGTTCCATTGCAACATCAGCAGCCAGCAGCAGAGCTACGCTTCCACCATGTTTGACTGAAGGAGACTACTGGACGCCAGTAAAACGTCCGCCTACAAAGTGCCGCACAAAAGTAAAACTAAATTAGTTCTATTCAATTGTCATATTCTACCAAAATGGCCTGAGTTGAGCAATAAAATATTATAAATATAATAAGCGTTTTCAGTCCAAAATGGTGGCAAAAACAACAACACAGGAGTTTTGTCTCTTTGCTTCTATACTCTTTGCTGAAGGTTAGGGTAAGCTCCGGCCCTTAAAGGAATAGTACGCTTATTTGCTTTCTTGCCACTCTCAAGTCTGTACAGTAAATATGTAGCTGGACCCAGTAGCTGGTTAGCTTAACTTAGCATAAAGACTGGAAGCAAGGAAACAGTTAGCCTGTGTCTTTGTCTTCTACTCACATCAAAGTAAAGAAGTAAGTCAGTCTCAAGTGTAAATACATTTGTTTTTGTGCTTCTCACTAGGGCCTGTGCAGCACTCCATTCTGACACCTTCATATTATTTTGATTATGGTAAGATTGTAATATTATATTTCTAAATGCTAACCTTTTAACACACCCCGTGTTTAGTTTTCCTGACCACATCCCTGAACATTGGGCAATAGATGGGCAGAACACAAAAACAAAGAGACTGTGGGAGTGAAGGACAGAAAGCACCAAGTGACAAGACGAAGGTACAAACAAAAGAACCATTTGGCCGCCATCCCAGAGAATGGTGTGTGTGTGTGTGTGTGTGTGTGTGTGTGTGTGTGTGTGTGTGTGTGTGTGTGTATGATAAAGCGCCTGCCAGTCTGCCTCTAGTACACAGGGGGTCTATACACCCCTGATTTGAATACACACGCAACAATTCTAATCTTGTAAACAATAACATCTTAAATTTCTGCAGATGAATCCAGTTTTATTTTGCAGTTGGAGTTGGCAGGTAAAAGTAACGGTTCTTTATCCTTGAGCCAAAAATAAAAACTATATTCAACAACATGCTAGTATTCTTACGCCATTGCTCTGAGATTGGAAATGTAGTGCGAACTCTGCAGTTTAATTCTCTAAGGCTGCCCGTGCTGTCAAAATTATCACTTGTATTTATCAAAAATTGGGGCTGTCAAAGTTAACGCGATAATAACGCGTTAACGCAAATGAGACTGTGGTTTAACGGCAACAATTTCTTTAATGTAACTTCCACTTTTAAGGTTGTAGCAGGCTCAGTTTTAAAGCTAGAGTGAAGATTCATCATTTAAAAAACCTAATGAATCCATTGGTACAACCATGTCATGCCAAAGTTGCGCTAAATGTTGGCGAGAAAAAACTGGTATGGGGTAAGTTTGGGGCAAGTCATAGTCAAGCCAGCACACTGACACACTGACAGCTGTTGTTGCCTGTTGGGCTTGAGTTTGCCATGTTATGATTTGAGCAATCTATTTTATGCCAAATGCAGTACCTGTGAGAGTTTCTAGACAATATTTCTCATTGTTTTGTGTTGTTAATTGATTTTCAGAAATAAATACATACATGCATCTGCATAAAGCAAGCATATTTGCCCACTCCTATGTTGATGAAGAGACAAATCTCCCTTTAAGGTACATTTTGAACAGATAAGAAATGTGAGAATAATTTGTGGTTAATCGTGATTAACTATGGACAATCATGCGATTAATCGCGATTCAATATTTGAATCGATTGACAGCCCCAATAAAAATAGAATCCATGCACATTTCCATGACAAATCAAAACTGAAAAATGTATTTAAATAGTTGTTAGTGTAGAATACTAACACACAGGCAACACATACACACGGACAGAATAAACATTATTGTGGTTTTGTTTATTACAGCTCCTTCTCATATATATTATATGTGATTTGTGTGTGTGTGTGCAGTAAAGAAGAAAGAGTGTGAGTGTGCACATGTGCGTGTGTCATCAGCAGTTTCAAACCTGCTGACCTGACATAAAAACCTAGCGGCCACAGAAAACCATCACTTTTTCCCTCCCCATCCATCTATCTCCGACCCCCCCGACTCAATGACAGAGACCTTAGTGTGTGTGTGTGTGTGCGTGTTTGAGAGAGAAAGAAAGAGTGAAAGAAAGCAAAAGGCAGTAGATTAAGCAGCAGTGTGTGTTAACAGACACATTTACCAACAATTAGCATTAAATGTACGACTAATTATCATCCAAGTCAAGGACTGTGTGCGTTTGAGTGCGTGCATCTCTGCATGTGTGTTTGTCTGAGTGTGTGTGTTTATGTTTTCAAGATAAAGTGTAAGTAAGAAAGAGGGCAAGCAGAGAAGCAACAAAGAGAGAGAGAGAGAGAGAGAGAAAATGAGGGGACGAGAGAGGGGAAACTGTGTGTGTGTGTGCGTGTGTGAGTGTGTTTGTGTGTGGTTCCTGGCTGAGCAGCTCCTCTCTATTTATAGAGCTGCGGCTCCTTCCTGTTTCTGGAGCTGTACCATCACGCCAGGAGGGGGTGGGGGGTGAGAGAGAGAGAGAGAGAGAGAGAGAGAGAGCGAGAGAGAGAGAGAGAGAGAGAGAGAGAGAGAGAGAGAGGAAAAGGGAGAGATGAGGAGAGGGAAGTGTGAGTGGGTGTGTGGGAGGGGAGACTGGTCGTGTTTGAGTCTTTAGTAAATCAACAGATCCACCCCCTCTCTTTCTCTCTCTCTTTCTCCCCCTCCCACCCCATCCCTTCTTCCTCCCCCTCCCTCTCTTACTCAACAACATGGGCTCCGCCAGCAGCTACGATAAAACTACACACCAGAGAGGGAGAAGGAGAAACAGGGGAAAGAAACAGGCAAAACTAAACCGTGCTAAAGGATGATTAGTGGGATATTTCTGCACGGTGGCATTACAGAGTTCTGTTGCACGACGGGACGCTGATGATTTAAATAAAAAATGTTAGTGCTGACATGATATAACAGAGCAAACAACAACTGTTGACTTGTTAGCTTTACAAAATCATGCGGTATCTGTGTGATTGAAACCCCTTTATTGTTCTTCCTAGTTTGTTTGTAGCGAGACAAACTGGGATTCAAAGTTTGGCTTAAAGCACACTGAATGAGTGAGACTCACTGAAACAGCCACTCCCATCCTATCCTATACTGCCCGCGTAGGAAGACGCGAAAATACTGCAATTTCTTACATTTAGCCGATTAAAAAGAAATCATGTTTAGACTTACAAGAGGTAATTATTTTGCGATGGAAAATGATCCCTACGAAACCCAGAAGCAGAAACAACTTGTCATTTCATATCCTTTAAGTACATTCCTATTAAGATTAGTTTGACACTATAAGTTGGGCTTTGAGAAATGCATAGAGCTAAAGATTAGCATAGCTTGCTTTCATTTGTAATATTTCTTTTGCTCTAATTTCGAAGCCAAATAAAATATGTGTCACCGATTTATGTTTTTGCCTGTGGGTACTCAAATTAAGTGAATCCCACCAAGGTGATAATCATCACAAAATCACTTTATTGCGTTTGCTTTACTAATTAACGAAATGCGACACTGCTCTTCTACAAATCCCAATGGGTTACATCTGTGTTTTCCACAGGATTTTGTGAGGTTGAGATGTGTGGGCCTTGAACCCTCTAGAGGGGTCCAGGGGGGCTCCCTCCCCTGGAAGAAAATTTTGTACTTTTTAAAGTTAAATCGATCAATCTGGTGCACTTTGAGAGCAAAATGAAGAGGCTAGATCTATGAGGGACTTGACGGGTCGGGTTACCGTCATCGCTGCAGACTGTCAATATTGGTGGGAGCAGGAGCACAACAGCACTACGGTGCTGAAAAGCTCACAGCTGGAGAGCTAATATTGTCCAGAAACCCTCACAGGTACTGCTTTTAGAATAAAAAATAATGTTCAAACCCTAACATGGCAAAACTGCAGCCGGACAGGCAACAACAGCTGTCAGTGTGTCAGTGTGCTGACTTGACTGACTTGCCCCAAACTGCATGTGATTATCATAAAGTGGGCATGTCTGTAAAGGGGAGACTCATGGGTACCCATAGAACCCATTTTCATTCACATATCTTCAGGTCAGAGGTCAAGGGACCCCTTTGAAAATGACCATGACAGTTATTCCTCACCAAAATTTAGCGTCATTTTGGAACGTCATTTAGCCTACTTCAAGAAAAGGTAGTATGACATGACACGTTTTTTAGTTTCATATGATACCAGTATCTTCACTAACACTAACTTCAAAAGTAAGCCTGCTACAACCTAAAAATCACAAGTTGCATTAAAGCTGCGTTAAAACAAATTTGCGTTAACGTGTTATCACCGCTCACAGGCTTACAAGATGGTGCTATTGGGGCAAGCTGGCACCATCATTTACGTCCACTAAAAGTGCTTGTTTTTGATATGACGGGCTTGGATTGTTATTATAAGTGTCTGACAACATTATGGAAAGATTCTCGCTCAAGGAAAAGTCAACGGTGGAATAGTGGAACACATCCATATTGGAAATGCGAGTGCTAGCCGGGCAGAGTTTGTTGTGATTATCATAAAGTGGGCATGTCTGTAAAGGGGAGACTCGTGGGTACTCATAGAACTCAGTTTCATTCACAGATCTTGAAGTCAGAGGTCAAGGGACCCATTTGAAAATGGCCATGCCAGTTTTTCCTCGCTGGACTCCTTAGGTTTTCTAGTTTCATATGATGCCAGTATCTTAAATCTAGCTTTAAAACTGAGCCTGCCGCAACCACAAGTTGCGTTAATGCTTTAAAGAAATTAGTATCATTAAAACTAATTTGCATTAACACGTTATTATGGTGTTAACTTTGACAGCCCTAAACATGAACATTTTCGAGATCGTTCAATCGCCCAGCCCTACTTGTAGGTGTTAAGCTCTCCAGGTGAAAACAAGCCACTGCCCGCTGTGTGATGGAGGTAGCAGCGCAACTACTCAGTGTCCCTGTCTGCACTCTACCCAGGCCAACTGTGGATTTAACATCGACAAGGATGCTGGTGCAAAGAGAACCGGACATTTCAAATTGGGGTAACAGGGAAAAAATACCCCCAAATGACTCAACAAAACCATATGCATTGTAGGGATACCTTTGTTAATATTTCATTGGAACATTTATTGTGTTTAGAGATTATTTAGTTAAATGAGTCCTTTCAGTCTATTTTCTTAATGCAGAACTATTCAGAAATATTTTTGGCTTTGCTAATATCTATGAACCAGGCCAAGTGTGCGAAGTGTGCACTGTTCAGCCATATTATATAAAAATCAGATTGGGACTCTATCTCTCTATATAAAGCAGCAGTAGGCCGAATGTTTTTGGCATCATTGGGCAAAAATTCCATAATAACCTTTGAGCATAATGTAATTCAAGTGTTCTGAGAGAAAACTAGACTTCTGTACCTCCTCATGGCTCTTTTTTCAGGCTTTAAAAAAATCTCCATTGGCCAATCACAGGTTATTTCAGAGAGAGAGCGTTCCCATTGGCTGTTCATTCAATGGAGACAGCTGTCAATCACTCATGAACTCCGATCAAACGGTCAAACTAGACAGCTCTGATCAAATATGAATCAATATTCTGTTTCTGTTATGCAGTAACATCTTGTAGTGTACTGTTTAGCTGCAAAATGACAAAGTTTGCTCCGGCTGATGAGCGGCGCTTGGTATTTCCTCAACAGATCTCAACATGGCTGCCGGGTCACAAACTTTCTCATTTTACAGCTAAACAGTACACTACAAGATGTTTCTGAAAACATTTTATGTGAGAAATAGGCATTACAGTAGCAGAATATTGATTCATATTTGATCAGCGCTACCTAGTTTGACCGTTTGAACGGAGTTTGCGAGTGATTGACAGCTGTTCAGAGACGACAAGGCTCCAGCTCTGCTCTGATTGGTTGTTTTCCTCCAGTCTGTGAAATCTCGCAGATGCCGTTAGGAGCACCGGAGGACACAGAGGAAGATGATTTTTTTCAGATTACCTGTCTCATGCACTACTGTCAGGATATAGTGACCATTTTTTAAATCATATTTGCTCCAACCTGCCTACTCCTGCTTTAAATCTTGATCAGAACATATACTGGTCTGCCTGTTGCTTCTCTGATCTGTTGGTGACTTTGGAAGGTGGCCAGTCATTGTTCGGAAGGTCTATTATATTGTCAATATCACAGGAAAGCAATGAAATATGTATTTTATTAGCTACTGATGCCAAAGAAAAAAAGTTTCCAGTCCGGACTGTAGATATGGAAAACGAATAGTACAACAAGAGAAGGAAAAGAAAGAGTGAAGGAGTGGGGGGGGGGACTCCTGGCTTCATGGCCAGATGGTCACCAGGAGGGGTCTGACAGCTGTGTGTGTGTGTATGTGAGGGTTTCTGTGTGCAAGAAAGAGAGAGAGACAGTGAGAGAGAGAGAGACAGTGAGAGAGAGAGAGACAGTGAGAGAGAGAGAGAGAGAGAGAGAGAGAGAGAGAGAGACAGATTGTGTCCAACACCTGTCCTCCCTGGACACAACAACAAAAGAGAAAGCAAGAGAGGCCAGCTAAACTCAACATGGGCGACATCAAACACACAGAGCAAGAAACAGAAAGAAGGTGAGACAGTGACTGGGTGAAAGAGAGAAAGCGACAGAGCAAAAGAAAGACGGCAACAGACAGTCACGTACAAGAGAGAGAATGAAAAGGATGAGAGAGACAAGTGGAAAATCAGTGGGAGGATTTTAGGGATGCACCGATTCGACTTTTTCAGTCCCGATACTGATACTGATACCTGAGCTTTGGGTATTGGCCGACCCGATACTAGGGATGTTAATAATTAACCGTTTAACTGTTAACTGACATTAAGCATTTTAACCGATTAACGCCATCGGTTAAACGGTTAAAGGAAATATTAATAATTAATTTAAAAAGCTGAGAAAAACTCAGAGGAGCGGTTCGTCTCTTCAAGGAGAAAAGCTGGTCCATCTTGAGAGAGACTGAGCCGGCGTTGCAAAATACAGGAAGTATGGCTCACTTGAGTGGAGCGAGTTGTAGCCTCGTAGCATTTATCCACACACAAATAAACTGTGCACACACTGTCTGCTACAGCTACGTTCACAGCTGTAACGCCACCGATAAACCCACACTCTCCACCACCACACACACACACACACACGGTCTGTCGGATACTCGCAAAAGTTACGCCGCAATGACAGAGCGGCGGCGAGCACGAAGCTACCAGCAGAGCTACAGCTACCAACATAGCACAAAAACACACACTGTTTGTCGGACACTCGCTATCGTTACGCCGGGCAGACACACAGCGGACAACCTGCTAAAC
This sequence comes from Sebastiscus albofasciatus, assembly GCA_916701655.1. Lineage (NCBI taxonomy): Eukaryota > Metazoa > Chordata > Actinopteri > Perciformes > Sebastidae > Sebastiscus > Sebastiscus albofasciatus. Next base: position 864 of record CAKAOI010053262.1, on the reverse strand, counting down.
TAAACTAAATGTGCGGTGGAGACTTTTACTGGGAACGTGGCTACATGTCCGCGACACTACACGCAGCATCGTGGCTGCTACAGTAACTCTCCTGACGGTGAACTGCACCGCTGCATGAGAGGCACTAATCTTATTGGTTAACGGTTAATAAATCGGTTAACGAGGGTCGGTTATCGGTTAAGAATTTTTTTCAAAATTAGCATCCCTATCTGATACCAGTGTTTAATTAATAATCTGTGTGCCTCACTGGGTGTGAACTTTGTTAAACAAAATGTAACAAAATACATAGATATAAATTGCATACATAGATATCTGAATTGTTATTTATCATTAAAATAATAGGAATTACAATTCAGGTGTAAACATTTTTTAATGCAGCAACAAATTGGTCATAACCTAAACAGAATTACAGTAAATAATGTTTATATAAACATAGAATTTAATTGAATAGATCAGCCCTATTGACACCGATATCCGATCCGGCTATTTGAGTCAGCATTGGCCCGATATCCGATCTGCTATCAGTGCATCGCTAGAGGATTTGTTTTCTTCATATGGATGTGCATCATCACACATGTAGAGGATGACATCTGCAGCCAAAAACAAAGTATGTTTGTATGTAATATTAGTGCTGTATGTGTATATCTGTGAGTTTCACAGGGGCTCTTCTGATTGGCTCGGTCGGGCAATGTGCCACAGAGGGCCAGCGTACGATTGGCTGCTTCGAAACCTAGTCGGCTTCTGCCTCCGCCAGAGCCTGTCGTGAGGGCAGACTGGTGCACACACACACACACACACACACACACACACACACACACACACACACACACACACACACACACACACACACACACACACACACAC
>CAKAOI010053261.1:80298-99069 GCA_916701655.1 Sebastiscus albofasciatus | reverse complement strand
GATTGTTTTTTGATAAATCGATTAGTTGTTTTTTCTATAAAATGGTGAAAAATGTTGATTTAGTGTTTCCCAAAGCCCAAGATGACGTCCTCAAATGTTTTGTTTTGTCCACAACTCAAAGATATTCAGTTTACTGTCATAAAGGAGTAAAGGAACCAGAAAATATTCACACTTTAGAAGCTGGAATCAAAGAATTTAGACTTTTTTTTTTTTTTTAAATATCCAAACCGATTAATTGATTACCAAAATAGTTGGCTATTAATTGAATAGTTGACAACTAATCGATTAATCTTTGCAGCTTTAGTGGTTTTTCTCATATATATATCCTGTATTGAATACAGTTACATTCCAATACTATCTGATTTTGACTATTGGCCGTTATCCAACCTCAGAAATAAACTTTGTGGGTGTTAATCTTGCTCTATATTAAGCTGCTGTGTATAATACAAGCAATTAATAACAACAGCTATTAGGTCATATGTTGGGGCACAATAAATGAGGGTAGAACCTACTCTGCCTATAGGGTGCATAGAAACTGCACAAATTTATGGGGTGTAATAACAGAACTATAATTGTCAGTGAAGCAAATGATGCACCTCACATCTTGCTAAATCTTTACTGTACAAACACCGCGTTGGTCTGTTCTGTATTTGCCCAACCTCCTCTTAGTTGGTTAGCTGATTGAACGTAGAGTACTGCAGCACTGTTAAGGCATGATGTCTTACACAACTGTGTGTCAAAAAGAGGTTGTCCAGATGTTTTTCTTAAAATGCCTCCACACATTCTTGGTCTTCCTGTGCCTGTGTGTGTGTGTTTGGTTGCCAGTCTTAATGTGTGTGTCAGTGATGCATTTCATCCATGACTTATCGATTTATAACTAACTAACTAACTGTGTGAGCAATCATTTGGTGTCAGTCACTTTGAAATCAGCTTGTGCTGATTGCGGTTGACATTGGTGAGAAAACCTCAGAGAGGTGAAGAACATGGCAAACTTTTCAAACTGCTGATTGTTCCGTGCTGATGTCCCCAAACAATTATGATAAACCGCCCTAAAGTTTTATTAATAAATTATGTAGCTATTAATTAATAAATGATTTTCTCTGCTTCACTATTCCTGAAGACAAGTTAACAAAGCCTCAAACAACAATGTATCACACCTTCGTACAAACACTGGCCGTGCTCCAGCTTACAGCGACTGACAACCACATTAAAGCTCAGCTGCTGACGCTCCAGTCATCAAGTCATTTTCACTTCTTGCTCAGGTCTTGAAGGATTCCTTCTTGCGTGCTCCCTGGAGAAGGTGTGACTGAAGTGTTTGCAGATGCAGCTGTCGCTAACCAGGACAGACAGACAGACTGCTGTGTGTCTGTGGTTATAAGAGAGAGGATTCTCCTCAGGTTGATTCAAAGCAGATGATATTCAGCAATTCAGATCTTACGAGATTGACACTGGTTAACTTGAATTTAAATGCCTATTTGCTATGGATGCATATACTAATGACATACTATAGTCAGGGATCTAGAAATGCACAATTCACATGACTTTTTAGGTTTTTGGATGACGAATTTAAAGAGGACCTATTGTGCTTATTTTCAGGTGCATCTTTGTATTTTGGGTTTCTACTACAACATGTTTACGTGCTTTAATGTTCAAAAAACACTTTATTTTTCTCATACCAGCTGTGCTACAGCAACTCCCCCCCACACCACCCCCGAAAAGCCCAGTCTGCTCTGATTGGTCAGCTGGCACCACTCTGTTGTGATTGGTCAACCGAACCAAACTCTTCGGACTCCGCTCCAGCTCCGCTCTAACTAGCTTCATTTGAGGACGTGCCAAACTAGCCGCTAGGCAGGTATTATGCAAATGTGTTACTTGGTGACATCACCACGTTACAGGAGAAAAGGCGGGACGTCAATCAAGGCATTTCAGGCAGTTCAGGAGCAGTGTTTCTTCTTTGGCTTGTAACTTTGTAACTTTGCAGACCTTTTACATGCACAAAAAACTATATAACACACTAAAGAAAAGGGTAAAAACACAAAAGCATAATAGGTCCTCTTTAAGGGTTGAACGTTAACGACTCCATTTTCTCCCACAACCTGCCCTGGAGAGTTCACTTCCCATTCACTGGCAGATGTTTTTCCCCCGTTTTAAGTCTGAGTTGTAGCAGCTTCTGTTTGTGGATCATGATGCACCGTCATGCATAAACAATAGGACCACCAACCTTTAGAGGCTGGCAGTGAAGATCCCTCATGTTTAAAATCTGGGCTTCAAAGGCCTTGAGGAGCTGGAATGAACACAGCATAATGCATCCGCTTACCTTGACACCCTGATTTAATTTTGATATACCGTAGCTTAACATACTTTTACTAAAATGCAATTTATATGTACGACATCATTACTAAACAGATCTGCAATACTGTATAAAGACAAAACCATCCATTTAAAAATAAATGTGCGATCTCCAGAGAGGGATTGCTGAAGGAGAAAACAGGCTGTGTGCAACGGGGCCATTTTGTTGCTCGGTTAATGTATTTCTTCATTACCAGGAGGCACTCCTATTTCCTGAAGCGTGAGTCTTAATGGGATTAGATAAGGGGAGGAATATGAGATGAAACCAAGCAGCGCCCTTTATTACAGTTGGCCTTCAACCCAGGCTAAACAAATGGAGAAGAGTTCAGGAGATCTTCAATAACAATTGAAACGTGGAGATGGAAGTAATTAAAAAGGGAGATTATTTTTAAATGTAAAAACAGTTATCTAACATCTAAAAGCTTTACCCTGCACTTGGCAGTTTGATGACATCCTTTGGGCTCTCTCTAATGAACTGTTGGCCCTCATCAGGTATCAGTTAGACCTTTATGGATTTACAGGGGTTGGTAAATGTCAAGTTTAATGTGCATGTGATAATCCTAACCTGACAGTCACCTGCCTATAAAGTGACACTATTATCCCTCATCCCTCTCTGTCAGTCTCTTATCTACCACATAATCGCCTATATATATTTTCCCTTTCCTTGCCTCTGTTAGCTAATTGCTTTGGTTTATATATGGGGAGATATAATACCATCATAAAGCATGGGAAGGATTAAGGCGGTATCTTTTCAAGGGATGATTGAAAGAGGGATTAATAGTGTTCAATGATACAGATCACAGATCTATCGGACTCACAGTGCTGTCAGATCTTTAGTCTAGATAGACGCCTCAGCGCTGTCGTCTTAAAACCAGGTCTCGTGCTTTTACACTTTTGCACGTGCACCAAGACACTATTCAGTACTAAAAGACATCTAAAAATTGTGGAAATCACAACGTATCTTGAGTGTGCTGGATCAAACAAGGTGATCTTCCCACTGAGCAATAGATGTCTTTTCAACATGGCCTCAATGCTTTAGCTCTGATATAGATCACAGGATATATTGGCTACATATAGCCCGGTTTTTGACCATATTTAAAAAACATCATTACATATTTAAAAATAAAAATTAATAAGTGCTGCACATCCTCACATTTACAGTATAAATGTTTATTTTTTTGTCGTATACACAAATTCACAGATTGAAACAACATCTAGGTTAAAACTAGACGTCTACTAAATATTTAACCTTGAATAACCTTAATCTAAACGTCTATAGACAAATAGATTAAACGTATTTCAATGTCAACTTGCTCAGTGGGTGGTTTCAGATCAGTGTTTCAAAGTGGCAGCTTTCTGGTCACACAGCACATTTCGTTCAACCTCATTGTCTTGCTTTTACGTTCTCTTTTTTTACCATTTACACTGAAAATTAATAAAGCAAATACAGAAATTCTTAAATACATAGGCTAGATGCTAAGATAAAAGTTAAAAAATTCCGATTTCCTGTATAGTTACAAGTAGGTCTGCAACGATTAGTCGACTAATCGACAACTATTTTGAAAATCCATAAATCATTAAAGTAATTTTTTCATGCAAAAATGGTAGAAAATGCAGTTTTCAGCCTCTCAAATATGGAGATTTCCTGCATTTCTCTGTTTTATATCATATTTAGCTGAATATTTTGGGGTTTTGGTCTGACAAAACTAGACATTTAAAGACAGGGATGGACAATTTTCACTATTTTATGACATTTCTTACACTAACTGATTAATTGATTAATCTAGAAAATAATAGGTAGATTAATTGATAATGAAAATAATCGTTATTTGCAGCCCTGGTTACAAGCTAAGTCAAATAAAATTAGATCAAGAGCAGATCAATAGTTAACTTAAACCACATTTAATTGACAGATGTTATTCTTGAAAGCCCTCCCCTCCGCCTTCTGTCTCTGCTAAGAGGTCCCTCCTAAAGGACTGTTAAAGTGGTACAAACACAGTTGTCAGTTCTGATTTGGAAATTTACAGCCACAGCTTACAGTAAAGAGCGAACCAAACAAAATGAATCAATACAGCTATAGGCAGCGGCAGCTACAGCAGTAAACTAAATGCTTCATTTAATATTAAATGAGTCAGCGATGCTCATTCATCAATAACTGATTAAAATGCTAAATAAATCTGTTTTCTGCTGCACGATCAGATGATGATTCATTTTCTCACTTTTACCGAGAAGTGTGTGAAATTGAATTAGGCAGTGTTTGGTTGAAAAATGCAGGACGAATTCAGTTTGTTTACAGCAATGACCAATGCTCATTACATGAGCATCCCTCTTCACAGTGAAGGTAAAGGTGCATGTAAACAGTACTGTATACATTGATGTTTTCTAGTAGGCTATACAATCAGATGCAGTGTGAAACATAAACACAACAAGGATGAAAAGAAGAACAGGCCTCTGAGGAGAGAAGTGGACGAGAGTGAGGGTTGAAGAAAAGCTCAGTGAAGCTGAAGTTCAGGAGGAAGACAACATCATCATCAAGGTAAGGTGGCAGCAGGGTCATGGGTAAAAGGGTTGTGTCTAGAAGGTAACCCCCAAGTTGCGAAAACATGATAACGACGACCTATCCTAACCTTAACCATCTGAGGTCATTCAATGCCTAAAGCTGCCTTCACATGATGAGAGATTTGCTCTTAGGTAGGGCACAGAGCCTTGCAGAGGCAGCACCTAAAATATCTCCACCAAAAGAGCTCAATTAACTCCATTCACTGTTTCTAGGCAACAGTTGCACCTGTTGTCTTTGGTTGTGCTTTGTAAGGTCAGTGTCGACCGTGGTCAAAGTTGAAATAATATGAACTTTGAACGCAGCACTCTGTGGTGATTTCAAGCGGTGCGCCACACCAAGGGTAACACCCAAAGAGTATAAAAGCACAGAGACGAAACTCTGGTGCTGTTTTGACAAAGGCCGCCATTCTGGACCATAGCAATGAATGTATAAAGAGACGTCCGTAAATCAGAGGATAATTTATTTCGAGGTAAATCAACTTCCCAGCATGAACACTTAAAAAGCCCTCATTTAAATTGTTATGTCCTAAAAGTTGTAAAATTAACTAATAGCTGAATCCAGAGTTATTTTCCTCGGCATAATAAACGTGCATCAGACCCACAGGACTGCACTGCCCTGCACGCTCATAGGATATATCCGGTTCTGCCAGCTTCCTGCTAGCTGTATGCGGCTGTAATAAAGGATATATTGGCTGTAATTCATCACTTTTATGATCTTATAATACACCCATGGGCTGTAGCCTATGCTGTAAAGCCTGTACCGTGGTGGATGAGATATTATTTCAGTCCAAAATGGCGGAAGTGGTAGGTCTGCTGTTGGGCGCTGGCATTACAATGGAACGTATAATTGACTTTCACTTCTTAGCAATATACATTCTTTGGTAGCGTTTCTACCTAGTCGGGCGGCACTGCTCTAAGAAAACAATAGCACAGCCAGCGCAGATCGATTTTACCGCTGATCATGTGTAGACGGCTTAACCTTAACTATTCAAGGTCAATGCCTAACCTTGACCATCGCACAAGAGATTCGCAACTTGGGGGTTACCTTCTAGACACCATGTTAAAAAAGTAATAATTAAACAAACATATAAACATAAACAAAATGTCTGCAAGTTTAAGAACTTTGTTGTGTACGGGATGTTCGGAGATCAAAAAGTAATTTAGTCTGGAGACGCACATGTCCTCTAAACTGTTGTCACATTTTGTAATTCCACTTTATGCAGTGCTGACAGTTTCATCACTGTGTTCCATATCAATATCACAACTAAAGGGAATAGAAAACAGTTTCCCCAGTATTTCACACCATCTTCATCTCCTCCTACTATATCCTCTTTCTCAACAGCTTGCACTTTCCTTTGTAAAAACATACCAAGCTCTTTCCCTCTTCAGTTTGCTGAATGTTCTTGTCTTTTTCATCTTTTCTATTTGTCATAACAGAGTTGTTGACTTGAGCGCGGAGAGTAGAAAAAAAAAGTAGCTTCGGCTGATAAGCAAGAAAAGCATCTTTAGCTAAACAGAACAGTCCCAGTTATCCTCTAATCCCTGTGCCTTGAAGGCAGAAACCCCAAAGTCTGAGACACTCTTCAAATTGAATAGATTAGTTTAGCCTCTTCACACCGGGACAGGACATTTAGAGGGTCCTTTGAGGGAATATGACTAAATTGAGGGCTTGACTGAACTGAGCCTATTGTATAAGGAAAACAAAAGACTGCTGGAATGTAAAGTGTGTCTGCATATATATATTTATATATGGGCAGAGAAAAGAGCTGAGGCGGAGTAGCTGAAAAATTCATATCTTCAGATCCACAAATGCACCGTAATATGAGCCGCGGGAGGAGAGAGAGCGAAAAGGAAACCTGTTCAGTGGATTTCAAGTCCTTTTCTTAGTGACTTAATGGATTTGGAAGTTCGCTTTCAAGATTTGAGAGCATGTTGGATTGAGAAACCATTTAAGGGCAGGGAGGGCTGAGGTTGGGGAGGTGAGGCGTAAAGAGGACCTGTGGCGACACACTCTTCGATCATGTATGCCTGAGAGGAAACGCACAGCTGTAGAAAGAAGACCTTCTAAGTTTCCTCTGTATAATGCCCTACAAAGCCAAAACACAGTGACTACCTATTTAGTCAAAGAGAAGAATCTGACTCTTTGACCCTTGTTTTATCATAGGCCTATCGAGTGCTACAGGAATGAGTCCTAAAACACGTAAATTAGTTAGCATTTTAGCACTTCTGGTTCCTTCGTCTGGAACGTCTGAATAGGTTTTTCAATTAGATGCCTGAAATAAGGTCTGTGGTTAACACAATCTTAAGAGAATTTAACGTTTTGTTAGACGATAGGCCTATAAAATGCATCAGTAAATATCCCACTTGTGAATTTTGAAGCTTTTATAAGCTTATGTCTTAAAAAAAAGGTTGCTAACAAGTGGCTAAATGATACTACAATATGTCATCACACCAACTTTTACAACCTAGTTGTGTTTACTCACGCTCATGCGACTGTGGCATAGTTCATTTATAGCCTAACGTTAGCTTTTTACCTCCGGTGATTGCATTCACACTTCAAAAATGATAAAAGTTATGTTAATTTGTGAAGATTATTTTGCTGAACAGAACGTGTAAGTATCATAAACATTTGTTTGCCTCAGAGCTTATTTTCTGCAAGGCAAGTAGGTCCTCCCTTATCCGCAATGACGATTGAATACAACTCATGTCAATCAAATATATCTCAAATTAAATTAGTTAATCATGAGTGAGTGGACACAAACATTTACTGAATTTTGTCGGTGTTTTTGACCATAAAATGACCGCTCATTATATTTTCAAAACCCCACCAAATGTCGACAAAAGCAGCCCAAACTTCATCTACCAGCCCGACTTCATCAAAAGTAGCCCAATTTGGCGGAAACCAGCCCAATCTGGCAACACTGATCATGATATTGGCCTAAGCTACAATATATCATCCTCAGAGGGTGGTACAGTATTGTGTGTGCCAGACTGAGTAAATGTGTAACTACAAAGCAAGTAAGTAACTGGGAAACCAGGACACTTAGTGACAAAAAGAGTGTGTTTACCCAGTGATTAGGGAGATAGAAACTCTGTCTTTAGACTGTGTTACTAATGCAAAGTAGCAGCTTAGCGTGGAGATAAATCACCGGAGGTCCTGCGGTCATTAAATGCATGAACACTAAAGCAAACTGACCTTTTTAAACCTTCTTGATCTGGAAAAAAGCAAGCTGGGAAACGTACAAACACTCCTCCGCAGCCATAACGGCCACGTCCTCTTGACCTTGTCCCTTTATCGTGCTGCTGCTCGACCTTCCTTGATTTTCATTTTGCGGCCGAGTCAAGAGGCCAATAATTACATCCAAGCTACATAATGGACAAAGGTTAAAGATGAAGTGGAAAAACATAAGTGGTCAGTAGCCTATACTGATGAAAGGGTGAGTTGAGTGAAGTGCTGCAGGGTTTAATCCTGTTGCAGTGAGGAGTTGTGGAGTGGAAGCACTGAGAGCAGGTGTGGAGGTGGGCTGGATCTGCAAGACTGGAACTTAGTGTTGTGTTTTCATAAGGTGTCATGGGCTTAATTAAGAGAAACATCTGTGACAACCCATGAAATAGCCATCTGGCATACGGGACAACTTCCTGAGTAGACATTCACCTCAGTTTAAGGGTACAGTGTGTAGGATTTGATGGCATCTAGTGGTATGGTTGCAGATTGCAACCAACTGAGTACCCACTCCGCTCACTCCTCCCTTTACAAGACTGCGGCAACGTGAGCCGCCGAGTGTGAAACCGCTGTTAGCCTCACCATAATCACACTACTTTAGGAGCAACAGAAGTCAGACGGCGGCTGGTGGTACCATGGTTTAGCACTGTGGCTCATGTTACCGCAGTTTCACAAGCATGTAGAGAACTACGGTGATCTTCAGGTAATGTAAAAACATAAAAGGCTCTCTATAGGCTCTCTATAGAGCCAGATTTGGTTCTGGGCTACTGTAGAAACATGGTGGAGCAACATAGCTGACTCCGTGAAGAGGACCCACTCCCTATGTAGATATAAAGAACTCATTCTAAGCTAACAAAAACACAACAATTCTTAGTTTCAGGTGATTATACACTAATGAAAACATAGTTTTGAATATTAGATTCCATTTCTGCTAATAGATCCCCCCACACTGTTCCTTTAATAGGATATAAAGACACAGTGATAGTTACTGTTGGACAGGAATACACTGGACTTAACTGATATGAGCAGAAGGAGAAGCCGTCGGCAGGTTCTATTTATGCAGAGCGGTTTCATTTTCAAAGGCAGATCTCTTGTCAGTTCTTTGGTTGCCTCAGTCTGCCTGTGTGGTTTTAGCTCTGCAAAGAGAGAACAAACTCATTAAAAGGTGCTCTATACGATATTTAGAGCAATAATATAGAAGCAAACAATTATTTGCTATGTAAAGATATAGAGGAGTAATGTCTACCTGAGCAGAGAATGAAGTCGCTCCCCCTCTGTGTGTGTTGTAATCTGAGCTTCTCCGTGCTTTGTTGACATAGCCGGGCCGGCTGTGTGTTCCTTTTAGTGCATATGAGCGTGCCCCACTGGCTAGCTCATGGCCGCTGCTCTGCACTGTGCTCATATGGCAGTTACAGCTGATAACGTAATCCCAACCGATGGCGGAAGCGTAGCATCCACCCTTCGGTTCTCCACCAGGTTAACACAGTTAGCTCTGTCAGCACTGTTGCTGCAAGTTGTTTTTCTGTTAGGGCTGTTAGCTGCTAGCCGCCAGCACAGCCGTCGCCATGTTGAGAGCCACGCGGAGGCAACAGAAATGCTCCCAATCTCGCATTTAGCACCTTTAACAATGGATCAAAACATCTCAACAGATATTGTGCAATAATAAAGCAAATCAAAGCATTGAAGACGTAAATTAACTCACAGGATGCTCACATCATGTCTGAGGTCAAAGAAGGGAGAACTCTCATTAAGTGGAAGTGGTTGCACCTGAGGCGGGCGGTTCCTTTCCAGACAGGAGCGTTTGTTTTGTCCTCCCTGCTTCAGGTGTGGTCAAGTGATCTATTTCTGGGGACTTTTAACAGTTACAGTACAATCAATATAGTCACACTTTGACTCTAAAATATAAACTTAACAATAGCAACGTCCATTCCCATAATTTCCTAATTTTTGTGCTGAAGATGCCATGATTATATCCCTGACAGTGGTCTACTTTGAGGAGCTGGATAGGGTCAGTTCAAGATTACGGGCCTGTTGATTGGATGCTCTAATTTGTGGGATAAACACTGTTAGCGAGTAAAGAGGTGATTGTTGTTATCAGGAGCAATCAAATCAAAATAACATGAATCCAATCACTGGTGGAAAACAACTTCAAAAGACGACCTTGTAGGATGGAAAAGCTGCAATTCAATCAATCACATGATTTAAAGGGTCAGTTCGTATATTAGCCTGATATTTGGGACTGGATACAGGCTATAAAAATGTTCAGAATATTTCTCTAATAATTACAGTAATGCTGAATAAAGTGCAGGAGCCAATTCTGTTGGCTAAAGAGCTAAGTTGGCAGCAACGCACATACAAATTTCCATTGTCACATGACATCATGTTATACCTTTATAATTTAAGGGCAAAATATTATAAGGCTGTCAATAGGATTTTCTAAAAGCACTTTATGTATTATTTTGAACGTTTATTAAATGTTCTCCAAATAAATACATCAAAACATCCTTTCTGAAAGTGTCAAATATATTTTTTTGTACCCATAATTTGTGTTATTTTACCCCATTATTACCTTCATTTGAGCTGTGCTTCTAAAAGACAATGGTTTTTATGATGGAAAAGTGATATTGGAAACTGTTCACGGCACTATGGTTTGAAGCTAATCCATCCTCATAAATAAAACTCTGAGAATAAACAGTAAATCACCGTAGGCCTCCCCTAAAAAGCTCATTGAAGCAAAGAAACATATGCGATTCCTCAAATCTACCATTCCCAGTGTAGCATGCTTCAAAGACAGCTTTCATGCGTCAACCTCGGGGAGCTATTTTCTCCGTCATGCTCAACCTCTGAGATCAACTCAGAGGAAATACGCTGACTTTCCACCTTTCAGACTCGAAAGCCCTGGAACTCAGTGTACCGTCTTTTACCTCTGAACTCATGACCACGTGGCGTTCGTCCCTGTCACCGAGAGTGTGTTTGTGCAAGCAGCATCCTGAGAAAGCGGAGGCAAGCCTCAGAGGCAGGAGATGAGACCATGCATTAAACATGCCATCTCCGTGTTCCTCTTTCATTTTTAATGGTCCAGTTGGCCGGGGGTCTGGAAGAATGTAAACACGACTGGAACCTGAGGATGGTGACAACAACATAAGATAGGGAGGAGGAAAAATAACACCAGGATTCAGGTGTGCATGGTCATCAAAGGCTGCAGCTGGAGCATGAAGTGTTGATTAAAGAACTATTAATAGGTCCTCTGGTTTGGCAGTTGAATCCATTTACTTTTTTTTAAAAAGTTTAAGAGTGTTTCTGATTAAAAATGTAAACTTAATAGCAGGGGAACAAACCAGATGGTGATAACAGCTATCTAAAGCTAAAGCTGAATAATGAGTCACAGTTCTTTCACTTTTATTTCAGCAGTTACACAAGCCAGGCCGTTGAGGTTCTGACTGGGAATAAGTGGAAATGGGTCGGTTATATACCGCAGGGCTCACGAGGGAAAGTGGAAACAGGTGAGCAGGTGGTGGGGGAAGGTCAGGTGACTTGGGGCTTTTCTCAAACCGGACCCTCCCTACTCCCACTCTTTGACGGAGTGAACTCTGTTGGTAGTCAAACTCACAGCTGAATGAAGCACCTTCTTTAAGGTGTATAAGTACAACAGCAAGCTTTGGGATGAACTTCCCTCCTTTCGATGAAAACTGTTGTAACTAGGGCTGTCAAAGTTAACGCAACAATAACGCATTAACGCAAATTCGTTTTAACGCCACTAATTTCTTTAACGCATTATTGCAACTTGTGATTTTTAGGTTGTAGTGAGCTCAAATTGAAAGCTATAGTGGAGATACTGGTATCATATGATACTAGAACACCGAAGGAATACATTGGCACCAAAATGTAATACTAGCTTGTTGTGAAGGAGGTTAGATAATGCTCCAAACTTACGCTAAATTTTGGTGAGAAAAAACTGGCATGGCCATTTTCAAAGGAGTCCCTTGACCTCTGACCTCAAGATATGTGAATGAAAATGGGTTCTATGGGTACCCACGAGTCTCCCCTTTACAGACATGCCCATTTTATGTTAATCACATGCAGTTTTGGTCAAGTCAGCACACTGACAGACTGACAGCTGTTGTAGCCTGTTGGGCATGAGTCTGTCATGTTATGTTTGAGCATATTTTTTATGCTAAATGCAGTACCTGTGAGGGTTTGTGGACAATATTTGCCATAGTTTGTGTTGTTAATTGATTTCAAATAATAAATATATACATACATTTGCATAAAGCAAGCATATTTTCCCACTCCCATGTTGATCAGAGTGTTAAATACTTGTCAAATCTCCCTTTAAGGTACATGTTGAACAGATAAAAAATGTCCCATTAATTTGCGATTAACTATGGACGATCAAAGTGTCACAGTATTAAGAATCAAAAGAATATGCAATATACAGATAAATGAAATAAAATAAAAAATAAAACTTACTCCCATACTTCTGTGGTGGCATTTCTTCTCTTTTTGTAAAGATCTTCTCGGTTTTAACTCTGATGTTTACGAGCTGCTTGGTTTTTGCAACAGTCCCCGTAAACACTTAACAATCAAAAGAACGTACCGTTTTCTAGACTAGACATCCGAAATACAATGCAACCTTTAAGTTGTTAATGTCTGCACGATAATATTAAATGTCAGGGAAAGAGAGGCAGGATGTGACTATTTTGGTTCAGTCTCACGGCTCTCATCAACATGCAGTTTTCGGCAACAGCTGGCAGCTATGTTCAGCAAAAAAAGCTCTAAAAGCCTGCAGTAAGGTACCCACTCAGCACCAAATGACAGATAAAGTTAGCGACTAGCTGGTGAATAAAGTGGAGAAATTTCCTTCAGGAGTTGTTGGGGAGACCAAACCAGAGCTAAAGTAATAGTGTGTATTGGGCTTACATTCGTCAGGTGGACACAAACACAACTACAAATGAATGCATATGAGCCGACTGATTCCAGGAAGCATCCACAAAGTATGATATTACATAAACTGAAGCCAGATTTTCATATTTCAAGCCTTGTATGGATTTGTGTGTAATATCCTGTCACATACACTGAATTAAACAGACAGTAAGAGGAAGGGCAGGGGTAGGAGATTATTTTTATTTGCCTGTGTTTGATGCAGGGGTCTGTAAGGTGTTTTTTCTCTGCGCCTGTCAAGCACCAGAAAGCTTTATTTCCCTGTGACAGTGCTTTCCTCATCCTCCTGCCCGCGCCTATATAATCAAGTGCTATTTTAAGCACGGATTTTCTCCCAGAATTTGCATTGTTGCTATATTCCTGCTCCTTGTTAACGCCCTTGCGCTGCAATCGTCACCTGAGTCTGTCCAGCAGCTGCTGCTCAGTTCAAAAAGAAGTGTGAACGTTATAGGACACATGAGATGATAGAGTAACAAATCACACATTTAATGAGCCATTTTACTTCATTTTGACACGCTTCGGACCAGGCTCTTTGATACTCCGGATAGGATTTGTTGCCCCAAAACTAAACACTTGAGTGTCTTGCCGTGATGTTGATGGATGTAGCGTGAAAGAAGAGTGAAAATGATTTGCTGAGGGAGAGACAGACACTCTGCTGCTCACTGCTTATCGCTGCCGTTTGAGCCACAGAAATTTGGGAGAAGGATTTCAAACCTTCTCTGCTCATTGTCACAAAAAAGAGAGAGAGAGAGAGCGGTACAGTAAGTGCAGAGCACCGTGCCATCTTGAGCACCAAAGTCAGCAATTTTATGAAATGTAAGAGCAGCTTGATGTACTGCCAGTTGCACACATTTCTGTCTCTCTCTCTGCAGAGACGAAAATCACATTTGATCCAATTTGATAACAGAACTGGGTCATGATTTGAGAAATGTTCCTCACACCACAGCAGGGACACACACACATGCACAAACACACACATACACACACACACTTTGCCAGCTTAGTCTATGGCCTGCCAGCAGCTCCTCCATTGCCAATTAATTTTATTGGGAGTTAATCATATTATTTATGGTCATTAAGAACAAGAAGTCCTCTCAGGCTCTGCACTGTCAAGTCACATGAAATAGCTCTGCGTACGTCTGTGGTCACGAAGGGAGACATTTTTCTGTTTGGATTCAATGTCTTATTAATTTAGGTGTGAAATTACACACTGAATATGAGGCTAAAGTGCAGACTTTCAGCGTTAAATCCGTGTTTTTAAGTGGAAAAAGGGCCATTTAATGTTTTTTCTTTACAGTATTTTAGTCATGCTAGCAGCTCTATGGATGGCAATGTCAGTCCACCACTGTTGCCAATACTTCTTTCTTTAAACTTTTGAATATTTACTTGTAAGAGTATTTTTACAGTGTGATCTTTTACTTAAAGGGGACATATCGTGCTCATTTCCAGGTTCATACTTGTATTTTGGGTTTCTACTAGAACATGTTTATCTGCTTTAATGTTAAAAAAACACATTATTTTCCTCATACTGTCTGTTTGAATATACCTGTTTTCACCCTCTGTCTGAAACGCTCCGTTTTAGCGCCTGTCTCTTTATGAGCCTGCATGTGACATAGGAAGGGGGCGCTAAATCACATGTTTTCTGATCCAGGCAGCCCTAAAAAACCCGACACAGTTTGTGGGTTGGTAGGCACTCCAGATACCCAACTGTATGAGCACAAGCACTGAAAAAGTCAGTTTTTCATGATATGTCCCCTTTAAGTAGAGTAAATGATCTGAATACTTCTTCAACCATTGGTTTTACAGTACAGTAATTCCAGCATTTATGAGGTAAAACGCAGTTTGACAGAGCGACACAAACTGAGGAACAACGTATGAATTATTTCTCAAATAAAAAAAGAGCACACAATTTGACAGTTCATCTGACTTTATTGAGAGATGTGAGGATCAAAGGGCAGCTAGCCATGCAAAGAACTAGCCTGGTAGTGTGCATTGAGGTGAGAGAGGGAATTCACCTGGGTAATACTGATCCTGAGCCAATCTTGGTTCTAGCCAGTGAAGGTAATGTTTAGGATTAGCGTGGTGCAGACTGATCCAAGATGGAGTCCAAATTCAAATCTTTGCAAAAGCACAGATATATACAGAGATGTGTGTGGCTACGCTGGAGTACAAAACAAAGTGAGTGACTAGAACTGTTGTGCATAGTATTTGAAAAGATTTGTGCTGACAGGGCTGGATGATAATTGAGCAAAGAGATGCATACACTGGTAAGTGGGTCACTAAATAATGATCTCCTGTAATTTATAACTGTGAGGTTAATGCCCTTAGTTGGCTCTGGATAGCTGCAAGACCGCTATTCAGAGCCAATATATATACAGTATCTTTATAAGGCTATTTACAAATAATATCTTTATTTACAGTTATTGCCGCAACAAAGGCAGTTTGTCACTGCCTTAAGGTTTATAATGACTGAGCAATAAATCAAGTGGTGTGCTGTGATTTTGCCTTGTGTCACCATAATTAACAGATACAATAACAGTCCCTCAGAGTTACTTAAAAGTAACCACGTGCGCTAGGAGAAACATTAGCCATTCATCAAAAATTCAGCACATTTTTGACAAGTTTGGAACATGGCGTTCTGAGAGACTTTTGAAAAGCCTTCACCACTGTTTTTTGACAAATAACACAGAGTTTGGTTTTTTATCCATCATCCTGAATAACAGTATTTTCTTTGCTCTGCTCTTCTACGCGAGAAAAGCATCAGAAAGTCGAGACGGCGCGCCATCCTCGCGTTGTAGTACACAGCGAATATTACAGGACCTTACACACAGATAAACAACGCTGACAATACAATGACAGGAAGCAGATTCTAGTGGTGCATTTTTTACAGTTATACGTGGGACAAAGTGAGCTACAAAAATCTGTGTGTGTGTATACAGAGAGAGTGTCATTGAAGGGCGTACTGAGAGAAAAAAAAGCTCCCCGAGGTGCACGCAAAGCATTTGTCACATCGGAGCTGTGAAGAGCACAAATGTACAGTAATCTAATCACTGGAGAGCAGTCTGAAATACAGAAAATCCCAGTGTGTGTGTGTGTGATACGACTTTCATTTGACCAAGATGTAGCAGAGACGACTTTTTTTTTTTTACACACAATGTTATACCTGAATCATTTTCTAGTCTTTGCAGGAGTGACACGTCATGAATTCATATTACAACAGCAGACAGGTGCACGTTGTGGGCCGCAGTCTGCACATAGAAAACTGGATGGTTTATACGCTCAGTTGAATCTACTAAACCGAATCTGTTAAAGGGTGTGAAAACAAGTGTTTGCACAATAAACAGCTACAATCTTTCACAATCTCTCATGTCTTGTTTTTGCTACACAAACAGTGAAATGAAGACTCACAAGGCTTGGACACGCCTTGATGTTAAGGTAGTCCTCTCCCATTTTTCGCAGACGGATGACCGATGGAAATGGCTAGTGAGGTAGCCAGACTATCCTCTTCAACATGATGCTACATATCGGTTGTGAGTGTGTTTAAAACCACACAAAGTAAAGTTGTGCTACAAGAAAAGTAGCTCTGAAGGAGTCCCCCCCCCGCCACCTCCTCCTTTAAGTCTTAAAAGCTTCTGTAGTGAAAAGCAAAGTTGTGGTTCGTCGTCCACTCGAGCTGCTAATTCACTGACACTTTTTAGAGGGGTGGTTGGCGGTCAGTGAGGTGTCGGGTAAACACTCCTGAGTATTCCTCCATCATAGTGAACTTCTTTATCAAACTGAGGGTCAAGGTGAAGTGCGCCGCTGCCGTCATATTTCTAGCAGATACTTCACAGGGACCAAGCCTCTCTTCTTCCCGCTGCTCAGCCGGAGGAAACCGTCAATCTCCTCGTTCTTCCCCACGCAGATCTGCAGAGGGAGGGAGGGGGAGAGAGGAGCGCGGAGCGGGAGGAGGAGGAGGAGGAGCAAGTGACATTCAGTAATGTGAGGGAGTTTGTGGATTGAGGCGAAAAGTGAGCTGCTGCATTGGAAGCTGTAACACTGTCCTCTGTAATCTCAGCAGTTTTCTGCATGAATTTGCATACATTTAAAAAAATGTATCCAGCGTGTGTGTGTGTGTGTGTGTGTGTGTGAGAGAGGGAGGGTAAATTGTGTGTTCACCTGGGCCTCTTTCACAGTCATCTGGCCTTTGTCTCGGTTGCCGTGGAAACCATCGGTGACCTTCCACACGCGCTCGCCGGGGCGGACCCGCTGCACAAAGTTGGCTGGGAACAATCCCACCTTGTCTCTGCTTTTTCCCTGGTAAACACACCCAAACACACATGTACGCAGTTATAAATAGATATTTTCTGTGTTGTTTTGGCTAAAATGGGGGAAAAAAAAGGCTCTTAATAGCTTGTAGTACAAAAATGTATGATGCTACTCTCCTAATAAGACACAATTTGAAATACAAAAAGGAACAACCGTATTTCAATCGTCTGTCCGCTTACTGTACATCTCAACACAAACAGGCTGCTTCCACTACGGTCCCCGTCTGAGGTTATTTGTGTTTTCATTTCTGTTTACTTGGCCGGTTGCCTAAACAATCACATTTATATCACAGGAACACATTGGAATTTACATAAACCATCACAATTAGCTGAAAAAATAGAAATAAAAAAGATTGTTTTTGTTCCCTAATTATCGACGTCAGTACTAGAGCAAAAAGCATCAGTATTAGTGGAGCCTTAATCCCCCTCTATTCTCTTCAGAGACTCTGGCACACAGGCGTACAAAGCCCCTGGGTGCACAGTTAGCTGTTTTGCTCATGTCCAGATGTTGGTTCCTCCACATTTAGCAGAGGCATGTTTACACTAAAGTTGCAGGAGGGGGGTGTAAGTGTCAGTTTTCTGTAATGGAATGGGGTTTGCATGGGTGGAAATTACTCTCAATACTATAATAATGTTTTTTTTTGGGGGGGATAAATGTACTTTAAAATATGCCATTTTACATTTATTTACATGTATTTTGATTTTAATATTATACTACATTTACATCACACCCGTCACAGTTTGAGATGTTTTGTCATGTAGTCAGATGGAACTCTATCAACATCAAGGTGACTCTTTAGATAGCTCTTTGACTTAAATACATAGCTCTTTACAGCAGTAACATCAGCTACAGAAATATACTCTGCAGCCATTTTAACATCTGTCCTTCAGCAGGTGAAGGTTAGGATCTTCAGCTGCCTCATTAAACACTGACTGCAATCTGTCTTCTTCCTCTTTTCCTCTTCATGATAACTACCTCTGCTAACGCTCACACCTGCTGTCCTTCAAGCACATCCACCAGCTCTTTAGTCTCACTGTCTCTGAACCAGTGCTATTAAAACTGAAACTAAAACATAAATCAGCAAAAAATATATGAAAAATATTGTCGTAAACTGAAACTAAATAAAAAACGATATCGTTTAAAAATAAAATAAAAATAAACTGAAACAATATAGACTGGTTAAAAAACGAAAAAAATAAATAAAATATAAATAAATGTATTTTTTTATGAATTTACATACTTCTGAGACAACATTATACCTGGTGCTAACACAAACAAACTAAAACTACCGTAAAACTGAAACTAAACTAAAAGTAGCAAACACACAATAAAATTGAATAGTCAAAACTAAAATAAAATAAAAACAAATTGAAAATTCAATACTACTATAA
>CAKAOI010053261.1:13208-80278 GCA_916701655.1 Sebastiscus albofasciatus | reverse complement strand
CACTAAAGTTGCAGGAGGGGGGTGTAAGTGTCAGTTTTCTGTAATGGAATGGGGTTTGCATGGGTGGAAATTACTCTCAATACTATAATAATGTTTTTTTTTGGGGGGGGGGGATAAATGTACTTTAAAATATGCCATTTTACATTTATTTACATGTATTTTGATTTTAATATTGTACTACATTTACATCACACCCGTCACAGTTTGAGATGTTTTGTCATATAGTCAGATGGAACTCTATCAACATCAAGGTGACTCTTTAGATAGCTCTTTGACTTAAATACATAGCTCTTTACAGCAGTAACATCAGCTACAGAAATATACTCTGCAGCCATTTTAACATCTGTCCTTCAGCAGGTGAAGGTTAGGATCTTCAGCTGCCTCATTAAACACTGACTGCAATCTGTCTTCTTCCTCTTTTCCTCTTCATGATAACTACCTCTGCTAACGCTCACACCTGCTGTCCTTCAAGCACATCCACCAGCTCTTTAGTCTCACTGTCTCTGAACCAGTGCTATTAAAACTGAAACTAAAATATAAATAAGCAAAAAATATATGAAAAATATTGTCGTAAACTGAAACTAAATAAAAAACGATATCATTTAAAAATAAAATAAAAATAAACTGAAACAATATAGACTGGTTAAAAAACGAAAAAAATAAATAAAATATAAATAAATGTATTTTTTTATGAATTTCCGTCGACTCTCAGGAGATGGCTCTATGCCGCAATTGCTTCACAATGAATCCCTATTGTTTTTCTCATGCAGTCTAGTCTTGTGGAATTAAATAACAAGAACATGATTAAAATATTGTCATGGATAAAATGCCATCTAACCAAGTTATTCAGCTCAGATCTAATGTTAACCAACTGGGGTCGGGATGAAATTGCAGGTGACAAGTTTTCTTCTGAGTGTGGTAGTGAAAGAGTACTCAAGTCGATTCCCAAATCAAAAGATTAAAATATTGTAGCCATTCCTACACAGTTCCAAGTACAATGTATTTTGTAGCTACATACTTCTGAGACAACATTATACCTGGTGCTAACACAAACAAACTAAAACTACCGTAAAACTGAAACTAAACTAAAAGTAGCAAACACACAATAAAATTGAATAGTCAAAACTAAAATAAAATAAAAACAAATTGAAAATTCAATACTACTATAACCTTGCCCTAAGCAGCTCTGCTTTGAACTTGAACTGATTGTCTAACTGAAGTCCAAATGTGTATGTTACTGTAGTATCTAAGGTATTTGAATAGAAATATTTTTGTTCACAGCCCACCTTCCACCAGTCCTCGTTGGAGTCATCAGTAACTTGAACTCTGTCGCCAGGCCTGGAAGAAAAAGTCAAACAAAGGGCTCGATGAGAAGATTTATCTCCATTCATCAATTATTATGGTTTATTGACTTACATAACTGTTTAGCTTAGGTTGTACAGATTTAGGGATATGAAGCATTTGAAGATACGCCAAGAAATGATATCACAATAAACAAAAATACCATGTAGGCACTGGCAGACCATTTCTATTGCAGAGTTCAAAGGGTTAAGTAACATTTTGACTGTTTTTATATCAAGTTATGTTTTAAATTTACCTCTCGCATATAAGTTAGAAGATTAGGCTACATTAACTAATGTTCCATGTTTTATGTATGGTACTGTAAAAGTCTCAATGACATTAGTTGTTCTTCAGAGGAAGCTGGACGAGGCTCCAAACGCCTCATGTGCTGTCTCCTTGCACAGACGCATCCTCCAGATTAGTGGTGGGTGTCATACCACACTCAGCAGTTTTCTGCACCTTCTAACATACAAAGACTCTTTTTTTTCATGTCACACACTCAACGCAGCTGTTTGTCCTTCCCGGCCTCCCAGCACGCTCCCCCCCTCCCAATCCAAACCCTGCAGCCCCCCTACGATGCTCCCGCTGAGGAGGCAGATGGCGTGTGAATGTCAGTACATTTTGGCCAGGTACACACTTCCCTCTTCTTTCATCTGATTACTCTCATGTACGCAACCTGTACAGTGTGCAAAGAAAATGGACTGACTGTAGTTCCAAGTCGTTCTTCTCCTGAGGCAGAAACTTGTAGAGAGCCACGTATGTGTGGATGGAGTGGACCTCGACTTTTTTAGGAGTCTGATGAAAGTATCAAAAGACAGAGAAAAGAGAGAAAGAAGATTGTTATCTGTATGTTATCTCATGCGGAAGTCTGAAGCTGAGTGAAAAAGATGAAGAGTTTGAAGGGGGTTGATAGAGTGCATCTTCACCAAGAAAAAAAAGGCTGAAAGAAGAGAGGAGTGCTGACTACACACCTTCAGGCTGACCCTGTCTTCTGAATCAGCCTTCTCGCTTTCAGGAGGGGTGAGCACTGGAGAGACAGACAGAGAGGGAAAAGAAAAGGAGAAGGAAAGACAATATGCGTGAAAGAAAGAAAGCTCAAGAGGGAAAGAGTGTGGGTGCAAGAGAAAGAAAGAATAGGGAGGGATGCACAGAGAGGTCTTGTCACTTTGCGGCATAAAGACAGAAGGTAGAAGTCAAGGTCGTTTACTGTAAAGTGGCAGCAGTAAAAACAGAGCTGATCCCTTCTCCTGGGACTAAAGACAGAGAGGTTAAAGTACTGTAGAGAGCTCACACACACACACCACCTCTACAGCCTGCTGTATCCCATTCTGACAATTAAGGCCTTTGCACATTTAAGTCTGTTTTTTTTTTTTTAGTTATTTCAACCCGCTACCTGAAAACAAGAACAAAAACACAAAAACATGAGAAAATAGGGTTGAAAAATACCGAACTATTCCTTTAAGGTCTTTTCAGTATTCATCTTAAAATTTGCTGAAAAAAGCTAATTATCAGTTAGAAATTGAAATGATTGAATGATGTGACTTACTTCCTGGGATGTGCTCCTCCTCAGCTATTGGCTGTTTTTCTAGTTTGTCTGCCAGTTCTTCCTCCTATAATAAACAAAGAGTTGCAGCCAGCAAAGTCAGCAATATTCCTGGTATGATTAATGTCAACATGAATTTATATGAATGACTGGAGTTTTATGTGTGTTTTTATACCTCATGACAGGGTGACTCTGAAATACTGCTGAAGCTGGAGCGACTCATCTGAGCCAGCGACGTCCCATAGCGCAGTGCCTCGTACACAGGGTCAACAATGCCGTTATCTGCCTCTACACACAGACACAGAGCAACAACACAAGCAGTTTTATAGCTGACACACACACACATGCCCCTATGCACACAAACACACACACACACACACAGTGGCCTGTCAGGCATCAAGGATCGAAGGCCACAGACATGGTGATTAGTCATCCTGACATTTTGGTTGTTTGGTGCTCTGAGAAATCAGCCAGCGTTCCCATCACTCACCCTGGGCAGCAGGAGCCTCTCTGACCACACCCAGCGTATCAGTGGTTATCAGAGGAGAGCTGAAGTTTCTCTTGAAAGCTCCTGACTGACGAACCAGCAGAGAGACATTGAGACAGGAGAGAGAGGACAGGGGAAGGAGAAACGTTACTCAAGACGGAAAAAAAGACAAAGGGCAGATGTAATATTTTGCTGTAAGACAATACCTGTGTGATTTTAACTGGAAGAAGCTGAGTATCTAAAAATGTGCAAATATCATTCTCATGGTGTTCTTTCAGTATTTCAGCTCAACTGAAATCTCCTACAAATGACTTTGATGCAGAAATTTTGCATTACAGAAACACTTTTTTGGGGAAAAATGAGGAGGCCCTGGATTATGTTAATAATTATGTTAAAGGTCCCATATTGTAAAAAGTGAGATTTTCAGTGTCTTTTACATCATAAAGCAGGTTTAAGTGCTATATAAATGCTGTTAAACTATCAAAATGCTCAATATACGGAGAAATACACACAGCCCGTATTCAGAAATTGCGCGTTTGAAACAAGCCGTTAGGATTTCTGTCCATTTGTTATGTCACAAATATACAATATTTAGACCATTACACGGTTTTAAACGGTTTTGTATGTGAATGACATCAGCTGACACTAAGTAAACATGGATCCAAACTGTTTCCTAGCAACACAATTCCATTGCAATTCCATTGCAATTCCGTTGAAATGTGCTAAAATGGAGCATTTCAGATTTCAGGGTAAATACAGGCATATTCAGGCAGACAGTATGAGGAAAATAAAGTTTTTTTTAAACATTAAAGCATGTAAACATGTTCTAGTAGAAACACAAAATACAAGAATGAACCTGAAAATGAGCATGATATGGGACCTTTAAAGGGTCAATATTGTTCCCCTTTATAACAGTTTGACAGAAAACATTAAGCTGACAGTAATGAGCCAAAACTGTAAGAGGCAAAATGAGTATCTTTGACATACTTTTCCATCTTGACTCATGTAGGGTAGATCAGCTATTATGATCTATGACTGCATTATTGCCCAATGATGGTGGCAATAATACACCCACCATTAATTTTAACTTCTGAAGAAATGTCCCCCAACACGGCTGTATGCCTAATGGAGTATGACTAAACATTTTTCTGTCTGCCTTTCAAGCTGATTCATCCATGTGGTCTGCCTATTGAAGCACCACAAAGGTCTGTCTGTCAAACTGTAGCTCTGTTACTGTACAACTTTGATGCCTTGATTGTGTTTCTTTATTTAGAAAGAGAGATATGTTTAGCTACAGAACATGACTCATCAGTCTATGAGATAAAATTACACAGTCCTGCTTTTTGACAGAAGCTGTGATGAATCTGCTCTCCAAAATAGAAACCGTTTTTAAAGATAGTATCGGGGCTTTATCTAATCTCTGTATCTCTTTTCATCTGTTTTACAGTAAGTGATACATGCTGACAATAACATGTCAACAGAAAAAATGTCTTTAATCTTTGAGCTATTTCTGCGACCTGTGTTACATTCAGAGGCTGAACTACCTCCATGGTGTCAAAACAAAACAGCATTTACCGGTCCATGTGTTATTTTGCTCCGGGTTAAACTTGTCATTTTTTATCCAGGAAATATTTTTATTAGTTTGATTAAAAAAAACAAAAAACATACAGTGTCATGATGTTGCAAAACAGACCGTCAATGATTTAAGGAAAGGAAGCATGTGAGGTTTTGAACACTTTGTGAGCTTGTTGTGTCTGAAAGTCAAAGTAAAGGAATATATTCATATAAAAAGGAAACAAATCAAAATGACTGCGCATGGCGATCTGACAGATCTTGTGAGTGTAGACCTTCTGAAAAGTACAGAAGTCATCCGAAAGTGAAACATTGCTTTAAGGTTCGGAGGGAGTGTGACGGCAGTTCAGGACTGACAGACAAAAATTTGCCCAGAATCTTTTTCTTTATCTCGTTTCTCACAGAACGCAAACGTCACCTCTACACCAAAATAACTGCATGAAACGCTAAAACATAACTGAACAGTGTGATTTCATAAGAGTTGTATCTATTTCTGACTAATGAAGCAATTATAATATAGACTAATATTTCAGATACTCTTACAAACTCAAAATTACCAACAAAATTGTTATATCTATCAGTCTCACTCATTTAGAAAGCACTAGGGCTGTCCCCTCTTAGTCGATTAGTCGACAAAACGGTCGTTTTGGTCTTAGTCGATTTAGATTTCTTTAGTCGTTCTTCATGCTTTTTTCATGCTGAATGACTTATTTCCAAGAAACTTATGAGCACATCTCTGGTAAACACAAGATTTAAAGTGGTGCTTTTGTGTGATTCTTTGTGGAGAAATTCAGTTTAACAAATTTGTCGATTAAATAAACTAATAAAGTCAACAAAATCATGTGTTAGTGTTAGTCAACTAAGAATTTCTTTGGTCGAGGACAGCCTAGGTGCTCACATAAATATGTCTGCAGTAGCACTGCAAAAGATGATTTTTTTATCATTGATTAATCTGCTAATTATTTTCTCGATGTACTGATAAACCGTTTGGTCTATGAATTGTCTGAAAAATAGTGAAAAATGCCTTTCAGTCCAAGATTGTGTCATTAAACTGCTTGTTTTGTCCAAACCCAAAGATATCCAATTCACAATGATATGAACTTGAGAAAAAGCAGCAATTATTATCAAATAATATCAAATAATTGCATAAAATCGACCAATTGTTGCAGCTCTAGTGTAAAGACACAGAAACATATTGTTTTCATTATCCCCGTTTTCATGATTATCACAAAGAGCTTCACAGTAAACACAGGACACGAACAAAATAAAAGACCTCTCTGTAAATAAACAACTTACTGTTTAATTATGCAAATTAATGAGTGGCAATTGGCCTTATCTCCTCTGCCAGTGCTCCAATTTGAAACAAACTGCTCAGAAGTGGAAGTAGATGAATTATTTCTTCAGCATTACAGTAGAAACATCCCTTTTACATCCAATAGTCAAACACTACGCCCACGATTACACATCAAAATATCAGGAATGGTGACGGTGGAGCATTATTGGGAGGTTTAAGAGAGCTCTTTGGTCAGCTGAGATCCACAGAAAGCAAGATTAGGCTCACAAATTCGGGTGAGGATGAGTGGAAAGCTTTCCTGCAGAAGCAATTATTTTGTGCAGAGCTCAGCAGGCCTTTTCCTTTAATCAACGGGTAATACATCTTTAAGTTTAATTAACATTGATTAGCCAAATGTTGTCGGGATTCCAAAGTAATTTTCAGCTGCTTGATTCTGGAGATATTTTAAAGCAATCGGTCATATATAGGTGCACTCAGCAAATGGGTTGAGAGCGAGCCAGAGGAGCTGTAGTCATCGATATTCCTTTTTTCATTTTTAATGCCACTACTTTACATAAACTCTAGCTTGTGCAGGCTTGAATGAACAGTGGTGACTCAGATTCTTTGCTCAAGTAATAGTAACAACACCTCACTGTGCAAATACTGTTACAAGTAAAAGTACACAAGTAAGGATGGTCCCGTTCATAGTGTTTTAATATTATATGTTATTTTATTGGCTTCGTATTACATATGCATTCACCTGCAAGCAGCATTTTAATGATGTAGCTGATCAAGGTGAAGCTCATTTTAACTATTTATATGTTGATCATTTACTTCACCACCAAAAAACCTCCATCTAACTATGTAAGTCTTTATTTAAAAAAATAATAATGACCTGTCAGTCTAGTTGGATTATTTCAACCTGTTTCCTAAAAGATATCAACTTGTATTGAGAATTTTCTAGAAATAAGTGTGAGAATCTTCACAGAGAAGACAGCTGCACCTTATTCTGGAACATTCCCAACAGAAGGTGACTTCTATTTAGGGCTGTAAACGAATATTCTGAAACAAAACTTCAGCTCGTGGCCAGTTAGGACACGGTGTCATGGACATAATGTGCAAAAATAGATATTCAAATAGTTTGAATCTATGTGTTTTTTTAGAGCAAATATTCAAACATCATTTTTGGCCAATATTGACAGCCCTGATTCTATTCAAACAGGTTGATGTTATCTCACCACAGGGCAAGATTGTTTCACTTGTTTTAAGAAAATAAGACTTTTGGGATGCTAATAGACATAAAAGAGTTGGAAAATGGAGATTTTTGCCAGAGTGTGCACCATAAACTGTAGCTCACATATAAATGTAGGATAGTAAAAAGTGCAATATTTCCCTCTGAAATGTAGTGAAGTAGAAGCATAAAGTAACATAAAACTGAAAAACTATAAATACCTGAAAAGTGTAGTACTTGAATAAGTGTACTTAGTTACCGCTTCCACCACTGTGAATAATTCACTGCATAAAGTACTTGCACTGATATACTGTATTCATGTTTAGTCACACTAAGCTGGCCTGCTCCTGCTTCTCTTTAATGGGCTCTCTGCTCTCTTCTCCCTGCAGCAACTACATCGCTGCTCTGTCTGGCCTCGAGTCATCCCAAGAGTCTGACTGCATTTCTACTCAGGAAATTAAGTTTTCCCCACCAATTACATGACTTACATTTATTCTAACATGATGTACTCCAACTCATTTTAACATTTCTTTAACAACAGGACATCGTTGCCCAAAAAATTCCAGTCTTTCCTACATTTCCATTTCATTAAAATGTGTATGACGAAGACTAACCCATAAATACAAAATTCACCTGAGCAATTCCAGCACTTCAAATAGTAAAATTTCATTTTGCACACAAACGCTTTGGATGACAGTGAAGTCAGTGCACCCCGGACCTTAAGTGACGTAGATGTATAAGTAGGAGCCTCGAACTCCATCCAGTTTTCCGTAAAATGCCTAATCCTTGCTTTGATGAGTGTGCAGTGATCGAAAAGGACACTGCCGAAGGCTTGGCGAGAGCCTGCCGTGTCATATCCTCGAGGGATTGTGTGCGTCCTCAAACACACTGAATTTCACACTGAATTAGCCAGACCAGCTGGTACAGGGAGATATTGATTTTCCAACAGAGTTGAGAGGGGAGGAAGGAAATGTAGCACCCAGACAAGAGAGAGAGAGAGGAAGAGACGAGGGCGTTACGTGAGAAGAGCAGCACATGCAGGAGAAAGGACAAAAAGGCTGAGTGAAAAAATGTTGGGACCTGGCCACTGAAACTTTATCAGTGTCATCCTCCCCGGCTTTTGTTCCTCTTATGGCATTTATAGTTGGGAGGTAATTTGATCCCACTGCTACCCTTTCACACACTTCCCAGTGTGTTAGTTTACCTAGCAAAGCTCGGGTCAATCCATATTCCATTTATAACCTCTGTATTTTTTGTCTCTGCTGGTTTGAAAAGGGCTTTATCCGCTTTTGACAAGACAGGGGCTTTGAGGCTAAGCATATTACCAGGACTAAAGGCTATGCCAACAGACAATTACAGCATCCAGATGCTGTTTAATTCTGCTGACACAATGCATTCTGGGTCAGTCTCTGGCCTGCAGAGAACTCATGTATTTCCAGTACGTTTGACAAATAAATACCCTGCTGTCTCACTGACCAGGTAGCAAATCCAGCTACTTTTGAAATATTTCCTTTCACACCCCTGTTAAGACTAGATGACCACCTCTGGGTGTCATATCACGGCCAGACAAGTGCAAAACACTTTGTGTTACTATATCTTTTAAGTGGGCAGTGAAAGTGTTACTGTTAGCTTCATAAAGGTGCATAGTGAGTGGGCGGCAGTGAGACTTAATGATAAGTCAGTCTGAGGTGTTCTTACCTTGCCATTACAGGGCTGCTGGGAGAGCTCCGACGAACACCAGAGGTGGGCCGCCAGCTTACAGGCTTTACAACGCAGCCCCTGCTTGGAGTTCCCTGCAGAAACACCAGACAATTCACTTTAACACATCGTAGTAGACTAAAACAGCTGTCAATATTTCTGTTATCAGCAACAGCTTAGGGCCAATGCAAACGGCAGTATCAGGTGCGGTGACGGTAATGGCAATGAAGGTGGGAAACAATGACGTAGACTGCTTGTTGCCACACAGAGGTATCTGTCAAGAGTGGTTTTATCTTTTACATAAATTATTAGTAAAAAACATCTGATTATTGTAGACTCACAAGCCACATTCTCTACCTTTGTGTCTGTTTTCCCTTCTTTGGGTTGTAAAGTTTGCAATTGTAGGTGCTTCAAACCATTAAAAAGACCCTCCAGAGATGCTTTGTAACTGAATTTCGAATTTTAATTGCTTTTAATTTAACTAAGTATATCAGATTTGTGCCTCTCATGTGGAATCCACAAGTTTTCAAATAAACTGTCTAAATATCAGTTGACACTCACATGCTTCATGTTCTGCAAGACAATGTACAGTATGTTAAATGTATTTGTTCAATAATTTCCACATTTGAATAATGAGTCTCATCTAAAGCATATGAGCCACTACAGTGGAAGCACAGTAAGCCTCTGGTCTTGAATTGTGACTGATCAATGTGCTCTAAAGACTGGTCAAATGGTCAAACAGTTTTGCCAGTAATTAAGCATTTAGAGTTCACAAATGTGTCCCCAGTACACAATCATCAATTCGAATTGATCCTGATCTACAGCCAGGAGGACTGAACCCAGTTGATGTGTACGTTATACCAGCAGGTCTTACACTTGGTTCTTGCAAATATTTCTAAGCTGTGAGTTTTTCATTTTCTGATTATAAAATTGATTAATAAACTCTTACGTTCAGCTCTTGACCAGCCAAGGCTTAGTTTCATATAATAAATGTGAATTCTCTTATATCACTGTTTGGAGGAATTTACTGTCTCTACCCTTAACAGTAGCTGAGTGTTCTGATAAGAAAGCTGACCTGTCCAACTGACTTGGTTTACACACAAGTCAGCATACCAATTGTAAGAAAAAGAGATACTCCCAGGGGAGGCATGTAAACAAGATTGGACCACAGAGCCTGCTGACAATCATTTTCACTGGGACAATTTTCTGCTGAAGAAATAGACCCTTATTATGCTGAGTAATAATCTTTAATCCTTTGAGAACCACAAACAAAAGCTGAATCATTATTTTGGGCAGAATTCCCAGTAGAAAAACTTCAGCATATAAACCCCAAATATCTGCAGCTCCCTTTATAGCTGATGTTCCACCAAGCCTAACTGATATCTTTACACTTTGAGCAGCACCGTGGTTCAGCCAGGTACAGTAGCTTAACTAAACTCTGGTTAAAAATGAATATGCTTAACTAAAACTTATAGTATTTAGCAGCTTATCTCTGCATATTGGGAGATGTTCACCTCTCGGAATACATTTATTTCTTCCATCGAATGAAAGTAACAAATGTTCTTGAAGTAACCGGAACAGCTGACCGACCTTGGATTTGGTGTTTGCATCGCTGGCAGCTGGTAGGCCTACGGAAGACGTGCTCCTGGAAACAATGGGTCTTGATCGGCTGGGCCTGAGACTTTGGCTGGGTCTTGGAGAGTGTGGGGCTGATAGAAGGTGAGCGTGATGTCAACGAGGGGTTGGGACTGGTAGACGGGGAATGGGACGGAGAGCGCTCATAGGCCAGCGGGGACTCGGGGATTGGGGAAGGAGATGGCGGTAAAGGTGTGGTGATGACGGCCGAGGGAGCGCGGGATTCACCGTTGCTGCGCTGGAAAAAGTTGTCCACACTTTTGCTGCGCATGACTGATTTGAAGGACAGGGAGCGCTTCAACCGTTGCAACTGAAAGACAAAGAAAAACAACAACAACAAATAAACAAAAAAGGTAAACTTGAAGAATATTTGAAATTACAACTTGTTCCAAGTGAAATATGTCTCTGTTTCAGAAGAATGAGTACATATTAACTAAAAACAGCAAAACACACCGACCTAGGGAAGTGAGAGCAAACCTCACAAGGCACCCAAAAAGTCTTAAAAGAGCCTTTTAAACCAATTTTATCAAATCAGCTACTACAACAAACACATTTTCTACCCATTCCACCCACATATATATATATATATGTGGGTGGAATGGGTATATATAATACTTTGGTGACTACCGGACAAAAGAATCAGTCATAATCTGTGTTCACGATCATTTCTCGCATTGGAGTTAATAGACTCAGGAGATGCCAATATTCTCCTAAAGATACAGGAAACTGACTCTCGGTGCGCTGTTTCCTTTCTGAACTGTTTCTGCTCATCTTCCCAGGCCACTGTCAATTAGTCTGATTAAACTACACCCACACAGTAATCTAACTTTTAATTTGATTGTCTAGTTATAACTGTTGTAACAGAAAAATCGCTTTAAAATGATGATTGATTACAACTTGAGCACCTAAAGAAGCGACCCTTTCTTTTATTATTGTGACATTATATACAGCAATGGGTGAAATTTAAAAGTAGGAACAATAGAAGTGGTCTTTGATATGAAAAGTGTAGAGCTCGAGGGGATGTGCATTGTTTGAGAAATCAGTCTGTTAACAGTCTGTTAGCTCTAACCTCTGACTGCCCTTGCCCCGCCAGTCTGGCTTCTGATCTTCAGCCTTTCCCCCCCTCTTTCCTCAGATCACAAATTTGCCATCCTTTGCGAATCCACACAAGTCAATACCCCTTAAAATTCACGTTTGATTAGTTTTATTGAACGGCCTGCACCTTCGCATTTGATGCAATCAGTGATGCAAGGCAAACACTGTGTGTATCTCTCACTCTGCCGGCCTCGATTTCCCGCATGCTCGGCATCCACTGCTTTTGGCTACAAGAAAGTGGAACTGATAATGACAAACAATTACGGGGACTTAGGAGCGATGGGATCCAATATATGGCCGTAATAACCGCTGTGGACTCATACATCAAGAGAATTGCCTGGAGGATGAGGGCAAGGATGTAATAGGTCCCTGAGACTGAAGACCACCTCCTCATATTACACAGAGCTCATTAGCGGTCTGTGTTAGCGACTGGATTGATAACCAGAGTCCTGCCTCAAACTTCAAAGTTATAGAGTTTTATTTAATTCTGGTTTTGGTTTATTTTGTGGCATTAACATGTTTTGCTTGTTGCGATGTAAAAAAACATCTGTCTCTTCTACAAAAGAGGAAAAATGAGAAGGTAGCATCCTCATCCCGCCTATTGTACCTTTGAAAGCCACCGCGTCACTCCTTCGCAGAAAATCAGATCAATAGCATTGAGCAGGCTCCTCTTTTTCTTCTTTAAGCTACAGATTCACAGATGCCAATTAGTTTGAGTGATGAAAGCGTCCTCTCTGTTGACCCATTAGCAAGAGCCTCTCGTAAATGTTTTCTTCAGGGAGCTGAGTCCATGCTTTCCTTAATGGCCTTTTCTTGGCTCGACTGGTGGCCCATTCAGTAATGGATGTTCCTCTCTATTAGATTTTTAACTTGTCTGACTTTTGTTAATCTTCTCTATGTGGTGAAAGCCGGTCTTTGCCCCAGTTCCAGGGGGAATGGAGCAGTTCCTTTAGGCACAAACTGCGCAACACATGATTGCTAATCAATAGCTTAATATCCCTCCTTGAGCTTTTACTAAGATTAAAGAAACAAAGATGACTCATCTGAAGATAAAGAATAAAACTTGTTTAATGCCAGATGTATTTTTAAATAGCTTTAGAGGGTTAACTAATAAAACTTTCATGTTACAAGTTCTACTCCGTTTAACTCCCATTAAAATCTATATCGTCCACAGAGAAAAGTAATAAATAATTGTTGAATGAGTAAACTTTAAGTGTGAGGTTTTATACAGTTCATCAGCGGATCTATTATTCAGCAGTTCCTGTATCTACACTACTATTCCATTTATCCTATAAAAGGTTAAGCTTAAGCACCGTCCAGAAAAAGCGTTTTATGACCAAAATGTACTAAGATGCAGTGTAGTTAATTTGCTGGTCTGGGCACTTTCACAGTTCGGCATTAGGCCAAGCTGAAGAACACTAAATGCCTGGAGAAGTATGTGGACGTCTTTGTTCATGTGTGTACTTTTGGTCTGGGCAAGTGTTTTTACTTACTTCCAATTAAGGGAACTATTACGCTACAGAATATAGGGGGGCCGTCGGATTGTTAAGAGGTTAATAGTTTATACAATAAAAGCTTGATACTTGACGTCCGTGTATCAATACAATATTGCCACACAGAATATTGTGATACCGTGCTGCATCGATTTATTCCTCCATCCCTGGTTCAGGTGTCCACATACTTTATTTGCACATACTTTGTGCAATGTACAGTAGTGGTTTCACATTCAGGACCAAGGTCAGTTCCTCTTCACAAGTTCTGTCCTCCAGCTGTGCACAGAGGTTTGCATTTACTGCATTATTACCTTGCAGTATAGTAATCACTACCAAAGGAGTTTGGTGTGCTCTTTCTGATTGGTTAAGCCGGTATGTGCAAATTTCAGTGTGGTAAAGAGCCTATAATGCCTGTTCGACAAATCTGATCATAAAACCAGGATTTTGGTCTTTGTTGAGATAAGCCCTAAATAAATCCAGTTAGTCATATCTAATTTACTATCAGAGCACAGAGCAAGCACTTACACAATGAAAACACTATTGTAACTTCCACAGCTTCTCAAATTTGGGAGCTGCAGGGCATCACGCTGCATCTATCCTTTATGGTTACTCTTATTATGTGGTGTTAGTATAGCATAAACGTGAACAAAATAAAACCAGCTTCACTGTGTTTTCTTATACCCCATAACATCCTCCCCTGAAAACAGAACAGAAATCAAAAGCAGAGCGCTAATGAATGCAAATCTCTATATTTCTCCATGGCACTCTTGTGTCTCTCTGTTAGGTTTTGAAAAGTCTATTTATGGATCACAGAACTGGAGACCCATCACACTCTGAACTACTGACGGCAATTAGCTCATCACAGTGAAAGCAGTGCGGTGTACCAGAGCAGACTGGTGTTTGAGGAGGAAGATGAAGCAAAAAATGAAAGAAAAAGTATGAGGGCAGTGAAAGAAAGTGAGGAAAAAATAGGTAAAACAGAAGGAAGAAAAAGAGCCGAGTGGGAGAAGAGATGAAAATAGTAATACCACACCACCACCATCAACCCCCCCTCGTCTTTGAAAGCCCAATGCACCAGGGCCTTTCTCTATCACCCCTCTGACAGACAAATGGTACAGTGGAGACCGAGCAGACGTTTCAGCCTTGTTCTTCGGCCATTTGAAAATGAGCACACAGCGCAGGGATGTTTGGTGAAGGTTTCTATAAATAGGCTGTTGTGAGGAATGCCTGGATAAATTAATGATTAAGAAGTGGGGGGGTTGGGTGTTCAGTCACACAAGATGCCAGTGAAAGGCGAAAAGTCATCCTGCTGCCACTACGATACAGTTCCAGCTCCCATGCTTCTGTTACAACACAGAGGTGATGTAGTGAGGCGACTGAGAAAAAACTTCATAAAGAGAAAAATCTCCCACATAATAGTTCTACAAATTGACTCATCTTGAAGTTTAATACCTCAGTAGTAATGCTTTGTTTATGGTTAAGTCTTCAAACACATACAGTCTTAACCGATTTACTGTAATCTTCAGGAAAGAGGATTAAACTTTCTAAACCTGAACACAATGTCCTCCATCTTTGGATTGATCTGTGAACATGGTCTCCTGCTCTCTATGCGTGTAGGTGCACGGCTATGCAGTGAGCTATTGAGATATTGAGTTCCCAAGTACTAGGCTGCCATGGTAGTCGGTGTTACGTGCTCACGTTCATCACACAAAAAAACTCTAATTTGTAAAAAATTTAAAGTGTGTTATCAATACTTAGCTGGATGACGGACACTACAATTGTAAACAAAAATGTCTGCTCTGTACAGCAGCAGTTGCAGCACAAATTAACAGGAGTCAGATTTCATATAACGAGAGCAAGGAGAGTTGACCGACAAGCGTGGGCAGAGGATTTGGTGTCAAAACAAAAAGCAAAAGTGCCTATTTGGCAATATTTCTTATTTAAAGCGCTCTACAAATATTGAGCGTCATCGACAAATTTATTTTCTTGTAAAATGTCCAGCACAAGACAGTAAGTAATCTAATAAATATACAGAGTCTGCACGAGTATAAGTGAAAGGAGTCAAATCATTAACAGTTAGCCCAACAGTAAATGAACCGACCTTCAGTTTGATCTAAACTACACACCTGTACAGTTTTGTGATGCCAAATCGGGCCTGGAGTGTAAAGTAAAGCTGGGAATACAAGGGTTCAACTGAAACCAACTGCTGGTGGCTGCATACATGCCAAAGACTGTATAGTCTATGATACATGGTATCAAACCGTCCATGGTGTATTGTTGGACTGAATTTACAGTTTTCTTTACAGAAATGATAATTTAAAAAATAAATAAATAAAGACATAAAACAATAACAATTCTATCACTACACGTCTGCCAGTATAGTTTCAGCTGCCAAACAGTTGGCATGTCTCGTCTGGTGGTCTGATGTTGTCAAGGAATCAGTCCTGGGTGCAGATACATAAAACTCATAAAAATGCTTCAAGTCATAGAAATATAAATAAGCACTTATTACATTAGCTTTATAAGCCTGGTTTGGATATATGAATATATACATATATTTAAATATATGTTTGTTTTATCCTTGGTCTGACACCAGTGACATCCCTGAGCAGTGCCAAAGTTGCTTTTGTATCCTTATTGACAACCATTACACAGCAGTAGACTGCTGTACTGTTGAAAGCTGTAACAGCATATTAATTGATACAAAATTACTAGATCAAATACATTGTATGATCCAAAATTCATACACGAATTCCTACAATATTAATATTATATGTACAGTGATTTGTGCATGTTATTCAAACATGTTTCTAAATGATTGTTAGTATTATTACTACCTTACTGAACAGTTTAGATGACAATATTTAAATATAATGCACCAGTTTCCATCTGTTTCTGTGTGGGAAAGTGCTTATTTAACCGTTATCTGCAGTTGGAAGACAGTTGAGCAACTTACTCCTCAACTCTTCCACTTAACATGTCCACTGCAGTGTTTATCTCAGGACATCCATAGCTGTTCATGACATTAAAAAGCATTACTGAACATACAGGAACCTGATTAATTTGGGCATTCTTCTTGCCGTGACCTGAGCTTTAAATTAAAAGGAGACCTCATTAGGCATCGTTCCAGCTGCACCTACTGAAACGACCTTTTGTGCAAATGGAAAAGTTTTAACGCCTCACTGCACAAGCTGCGTTGTAGGGCTTAGAACAAATTGAAAACTTCCTAGGACAGTGCAAAACTGACCGTTTAATTACAGTTTTTCAGCACAGATATTTCCTCTATAAATCTCTATGCATTAACATGATTTTTGGGGGGAATTCACACCATGCAAAAGCACTTATATGAGAGGTGAAACTGTGTTTTTTATTTTTAGTCACTTTGTTTGAAAAACAAATATTGAAAATCACATTCAGATGTAATGACATTGTATAGCTGTTTTAAACCACTTGGGACATTTATCTGATTAGACATATGGCTCCTTTGATTTCCACTGCATTACTTACCAAATTACTGCCATGTCAAAACTTCATTACTCAAGAGATCACAGATTGAGGCAATTACAAACTCAGAGACTGGAGGACAAGCTTAAAATAGGGCTTTAAGGATTTTCCAGATGGGAAAGGGAAATTCAAATGAACCTTAAGAACCAGAGGTGTCTCTGTGATCTATTATACTATATATAAATATCTTAGGTGAAAAGAAAAGGTGAGAATCAATTTCAATTATTCTCCTCTCATTGTCACATATCTGTGTGTGGCTCCCAAATATCTAGCTGTTGTGTGAAGGGCTGTTTCTTGGTGTGATCTGTGAGCCTCTTGCTAGCAAAGTCTTCTCCAGCTCACGAGCTGCCTGCCTGAGTGTGTGCAGCGAAAGAAGCTTGCATTTCCAAATCCAGCCGTTTAAAAGGCTTAACTTCACAAGGAGCTTTTGCAGTTAGCATTAGGTAACTGCCACAACGGCTCTTTGATTTTCACACAATGGAGAAAGAACAACACTCCATAACCATTTGGTTACCTTTTGATTACCCACTAGTACATTGTCTTACATTTGAACACAGACACAGATTAAACTGTGATCTTCTAGATTAAATACTCTAAAGTATCGGTTACTGAAAGATGATTTTAATTCCAGCTGATCAGCTCAATAACTACTACCATATGACAAGTGACTGATATCCTGTTTTTCCTGTATAAATGTAGAGTTGCAAAGGTTAATTGATTAATTAACTATTAAATGAATCGCCAACTGTTTTGATAATCGATTAATCGTTTGAGTAATTTTTAATTGGAAAAAAAAGTCAAAATTCTCTGATTCCAGCTTCTTAAATGTGAATATTTTCTGGTTTATTTACTTCTCTATCGCAGTAAACTGGAAATCTTTGAGTTGTGGACAAAACAAGACATTTGAGGACGTCATCTTGGGCTTTGAGAAACACTGATCTATATTTTTCACCATTTTCTATCATTTTATAGACCAAACAACTAGGCTTGCCGCGGTGGTCGGTGTTACCGGTGTTACACGTTGGTCGGGCATACACCGATTACATTACTTGCCGTTGCTTTGCTTTCTTATAGAAATAAAAACCCATTTAGTTCATTTTGGCGTATCGGCGGCGTGTTATCAATACACAGTTGGACGACGGACGCTACAATCTGAAAGTGAAAGTGTCTCAACACAGAGTAGCAGGAGTCAGACTGCACATGCGGTATGAGAGAGAGTTGACAGACAAGACGATGGCGGAGGATTTGTAGTCAAAACTAAAAGCAAAAGGGCCTACAGTATTTGGCAATACTTCGGATTTAAACACAATGCTATAAGGGAACCATAACGTTAATGAGGCAATCACTGTGAAGAGGACGGAGCGGTCACAGCCGGTGTGCGTGGGGCAGCGGCGCCAGGTGGAAACCTGCAGCCTCGCAGCAAAAGCTGGACCGGAGAAGCCAGACACACAGCCATCCGACGATAAAGATCAAAGTAAGCGCTCTACATATATTAAGTGCCGTCTTTTCTTTTAAAATGTCTGGTGTAATCCATAACACCGGT
Source organism: Sebastiscus albofasciatus (assembly GCA_916701655.1). Taxonomy (NCBI): domain Eukaryota; kingdom Metazoa; phylum Chordata; class Actinopteri; order Perciformes; family Sebastidae; genus Sebastiscus; species Sebastiscus albofasciatus. Next base: position 61,863 of record CAKAOI010053261.1, on the reverse strand, counting down.
GTTGTCACAAGTTCATTAACCGGTGGGAAATTTTCTTCACCATGACATCTCTACAAGGTTAATCGGGAAAACTGATTTATCGACAATGAAAATAATCGTCAGTTACACAGTCCCACACCAAACTGAATGCCTTCATAAATTTAAGAGTCTAGTCAAATAAAAGAGTAGAGAGATACAATTTGGTGTGCAGGGTGCAGGACAAGATCATTATATTTATAGTCAAAACATAACCTTCCTAATCGACTTTTAGGTACGTTCAGAAATCTTTATTTTAGATAAATGAGGGACAAGTAAGAAATGAGGAATTCAGGGATGCATTATTCAGTTGATAAATCACAGTGGAGAGAAAGTCAAGTCTAATTTTTTAAAACTTTAATAATTAAATGTTATTTTAATGCCAGTAATTTGCTAGCTGTACACTCTTGGACAGCTGGTAATAAAGTTAAATGAAAGTTGCTAAGCAACACAAGCTCTTAATGAATGATCATTTGTTGATGTATTAAGTATTCAATGAGTCTTGCAGCCAAATGTGTACTTTTTACAGTATTTTTTCAAGGTGAGTCGGCCATTCAGAGCTGAAGATCAGAACTATCATTATAAAACCTTATTTTTTCCACTCCATTACATTAAATAGCTTTGCCTTTTAGGAGACGAAACAACCTCTGATGTCCACCATCTCCAAAGCAGCAACCTAAGGTCACTCAGTACTAAATAAAGGACTGAACAAAGTCCATACTTATTCCCACCTGACTCCGCTCTGCACATGGGACTCTGCTGGATCAGCAGCATTGTAGAACTCAATCAAGGACAGTTATTCAATGACTTCATCATTAATCCAAACGATGCTGGGTCAACATTGGATACATGAACACAACGGTGACACTATAAACTACGAAAAGTTGGTTCATTATAGAGACAGTATTGATGTGCTATTCTTTGTGTGTTTTCTGGATATCCATCTCTGTCTGTCTGTAACCCTTCATCTGTTTTCTGTGCAGACTATAGTTTGTTTCAGAGGTCAGCGGTACGAGTCGATCATTCTGGCAGGAGAAACACAAACATATCACAGTCTGTCAGAAGTGAGTGATGTGTCCTCCTAGTAACAGCGATACGGAAGAAACAAACACGAGGAAGCCGAGTACGCTTTGTTCAAAAATGTCATCTACACAGTATAATCATATGAATGGCACAGACGAATGCTGGTACACATTAGAAAAGCTCAGTGAACAAGTGTAGTTACCTTCTGACACAGGAATTCAGAAATTAAATGTCACCACTTAAATGTCAAAAACTTGTCAAAAACTAATTAAATAAAACAAGTATCATTTTCCAATTTATAGCTACACGTTTATGTTTAATGATTAGTTTCATGAACTGTAGAAATAACAAATTGGAATTTGATTGTTTTCATGTTTGCACATTTATGAAAGGTCATTTTGAGAATTAATGGAGAAGTCTTAATCAACAAAGATTGTGTGCTGTAGTTTGCTTTAACTGACTGGACTGTAATGCTCAGACAAATTAGGAGATGTGTCTGTTCACTGTCCTCTTCTCTTCTAGTCTTCATTTGGCATTGTCTTCTCTTTTGCTGTTCCTTATCTCCTCTGTCCTACTCACACTTGTACTTCACTCTTCACCTCTTTCTCTCCATTTCTCTCATCCCTGCCTGCAGGACCTCTGGCTGGCTATCCTATTCTTAAATCACCTTTCAAGCACTCAGGCAACCATCACAAGACAGACACTCAACTATGGGGGAAGGAGAAAATGTAAGAAAGGAAGGAGGAATGGGAGACATAAAGAGAGGAAGATGAGTAGAGGTGAACTGCAGGTGGAAGAAGACAAGGTGTTGGGTTTCATTTAAATGGGCCACAGTCAATAGAACAGAGAAAGGAAATACATGCTCGAAGTGGAGAGAAAGAAATTAATTAGACAAAAGAGAGGAGAAAAAAATGGCTGATAAGGAAGAAGAGCAGAAGGAGGAGAGCTCTGAGAAAGTGAGTGTGAAGGGCAAAGTCGGAGAGAAACCGTTGCCATCATTTCACCTCATAAAAACGTCTTTGTGTTGGCTGAGAGTGCGATGGGCTGTGTGAAGGCCCTGCGGACCGGGGCGCAGCACCACCTTGCATTATCAGCATTTACACCCACTGTCTGTGAATATTAAGCTTTATGTAGCGGCTGATTCTGAGCGCAGCTCTCACTTCCTCCACTAATAAACTACATAAAGTTTAAAGGATTAATTTGACATTATAAATAATAATGTAAATATTTGCTTTCGTGAGGTAGATGAGAAGATGAATACCACTATTATGTTAGTAAGGTAACAAGCGGTCTCGGACCGGTTGTTTTGGTCTGCATCAGAGTACGATTAAAACGGGCTAAATGTCATAACTCTAAGCAAGAAAACGAATAGGCGTGTTTCCTAAAATGTATAACAACTTCTTTAACCATTGGTTTGTCTTTCCAAACTCGTCATCTACTCTACCGTACCTACCGTACCACTAAATGCAAGACACTTGAATGGCGTCCGCTCCAAGTGATTACGGAGGAATAATAATAGTTTTGCAGCTATCACCTTGCCCGTAGGTGTAGGAGGTGGAATAACTATTCATTCTCTGTCACAGCATCTATTAGAAGCACTCTAGAAAGCTGGTAGGCCCACTTATCACTGTAATAAACACTGTGAGAGCCGAGGGACGGTGGGGAGAGACAGAGAGGGAATGAGAGATGAAGGAGAGGGAGCTGATGAAGAGATGAGAAAGACTGCAGAGAGGCGGTAAGAGGAACTGAGAAAGAGACAGACATGGAGGGAGAAGAGGGAAAGCAAAGGCTTGAAATTGTTATGAAATGAATACAGACATGAGAAGATTGAGAGTGACAGAAAGAAACAAGTGAAGCTCTAGAGATACCCTCAAGCAGCAGACTACTCTAAAAGAGACCCCGCAGTTGTAACACACATTTAATCTATCCTTTCTCCTCATTCTTCTTCTTCTGCGGGATGTGGAGCGGTCGCGGCTGCCAGCAGGGGCTTGGCAAACACAGAGCTACACGGCTGACGCAGCTCGGAGGATTGCTTCCTCCCAGTTCTGTTAGTCTGGACGACCATTTGTGTGAATTATGACCAAGCCCCCAGCAAGACACAGCAAACATCTGCTAGCTGATTGGCTCGTAAATTTCGTGCAGCACCTCAACGCCCACCATCCATTGTGTTTGTCTGTAGTCAAATAGAAACAACAAGAGGCCCGTCCTGCCAGGCTTGTTCCAGGTTCCCTGTGGTGATGATGCCCAACAAAAGCCAGCCTTAATGTGATTTGTTGTGGTGACTGCTGCTGCAATTAAGGCCGTTGTTGAAGCTCATTTTGAAAATGTTGAAAAATAAATGTGATGCAGGAGATTTAGGTCAAGTCAGCGAGTGAGAATGTACTGTTTCGGTTTGAAGTTCAGCTCCACTTTTTGTCAAGAAAGATCAAACAGCAACAAGAAAGAAATTTTAAATACTTCCCCCAGAGATTCTGGAAAACTGCTGGTTTGTGCTAATTCAATTGGAAATGTGTTTGAGAATATGCACCACTGAAGACATGATAAATGCCTTACTAATCTTGGGGAACCTTATTGAAGAGGGTCAAAATCTAGTTTTAAACCTTCTGCTTTAGTCTCATTGATGTTAGAAAGCTCTTTTGCAAGGGGGGCTGGCCAAGACAGCAGCATAAAAAAGTTGATCTATTAAGAGCAGGTAACAATACTAAAACAAGGCTAAATGTAAGCCAAGATCATTTACGTCAACTATAGTGCTTGTTTTTACAATGACAGGCTCTGATTGTTATTGTAAGTGTCTGACATTATGAAAAGAGTTATGTTTTGGTAAAGGAGGTTGCGCTTCAACAATGGAATTCGCAGTGGAGTGCTAGGCCAAAAGTCCAATAAGCATAAAAATGTGAAAGGGTAGCTCATCCCGGATTTCAAAATCAAGGAGGACAAAATACTAGCACTTCACTTGTTTAATTGTCTCACATCACAACAGACATACAAACAAGTGAAATGCTAGTATTTTGTCAAGGTGATGTGTTGCCGGAAGTCAACGGTGGAATACATTCATGGTGGAAACGCGAGTGTCAACGGGGCAGAGTTTTGTTGTGTTGGAGTACAGAAAGCGTAGCTTATTGTTATATAAAAGATTTTGACATTCATGGCTGAAAATTTAGATGATTTCGACAATGTGGATGAGGTCTTTGAATGCGATGGCCGCTAGTATTTATTTGAGCAAGAGTATACGGATATTCAGATTTCACAAGACTTCTCCTTGAGCGGGACTTGGACACAATAACAAACAGACTGAATCAAGCAAAAGGTAAGAAAAATATTTTATTTCTCTATAGGGTCCTTTCCATAATGTGTTCAGACACTTATAATAACAATCTGAGCCTGTCAATGGCAACAACAAGCACTTTTAGTGGACCTAACATTACATTGACACTGCTCACTTGCCCTCGCAGCTCATTTCATGGCTGCCGGTTACATCATTCTCCCTCAACACTGGACCAGTTTCAGAAATCGTTGTCCCTATTAGTCACTTTGACAGAAAAACATGGGAAAATAGGGTCCAGGTTGAAAAATAATTTACCGTTTTTATAATTTAAAATAAGTTACCCTTTAATGTGTTTACATTAAATTCCCCTGAAGCTAATCTGGGGGCAGCTAATATTCCAGCAGAAAAAGCATGTATGCCATCCTGGTTCCTGTGATGGGTTTTCCAAGAAAAAGGATGCAAGGCCCCCCAAAAGTGCAGGCTCATAACTCCTTTGCTTGGACGCTGTACCTCCAAACAGTTACTGCATGTACACAATATTATGGATGAAGCCCAACAACAACACTGTCTCTATGCCTCTACCTGCATCTAATTGTCTTAACCTGTGCTCATTTCATCATTGTAGTTTAAAAAAAAACTGTCTTTTCTTGAACTGGTCCTTCCTTCCTGCAGCTGTCAGACTCAACAACCAGCACTGCTCCCAGTAGACCACTTACACACCAAAAAACTGACAATAACCTGATATTTTCAGGTGGAATTTCATTCATTCATTCATTCTCACTGTGCAATATCATTTTCCACTTGTGCAATTTTGTTAATAGTCTGTTTATTGTCAATACTGTATATACTGCTCCTATTTTTACACTTCCTTCTATTTAAATGGTTCATATTTTGTTACACTTTGTTTAGCTCTTTTTTTTTACTGTGTTAGCTGATGCATTTTGTTTTTTGCACTATCCCCTGCTGTACACTGCAAATTACCCCACTGCGGGATTAATAAAGGAATATCTTATCTTATCTTAATTGTCTTAACCTGTGCTCATTTCATCATTGTAGTTCAAGAAAACTGTCTTTTCTTGAACTGGTGTCCCTAATATGCATTCATACACCCGCATACTAAACACTCACACCTGCAAGTATGTAATCTCTGCCCTCTGCAAACTTTGAGGTCAGGGTAGTTACAAGAATTAAAGCAGCTTAGAGTTGTTATGCAAGATCCACAAACCACTACAGAATTAGCCTCGTAAGACAAGAAGAGGGGGTGGCAGTAGCTCAGTCCATAGGGACTTGGCTTGGGGACCGGAGGGGGGTCGTCGGTTCAAGTCCCCGCATGGACCAAGTACTGAGTGTGAACTGGTCGCTGGAGAGATGCCAGTTTGCCTCTTGGGCCCTTGAGCAAGGCACCAAACCCCAAACTGTCAGGGGCAGCTCTGACATCTCTCTCATTAACGCATATATGTATATAATGTATAATATATAATGTATATTGTATATAGGTCCTGTTTGTGCATGAGTGTGTGTGTGTCCTGTATATAATGTATACTTTACTTTACACTATACATCCTATATACCACTTTATAGACTGCACATATGTACATATTACATTTATTTATTGCACATACTACATTTATTTATTGACACACTATGTTCACCCATTCACTCTGTATCTTTTATATCTCTATTATTGTTTTTTTTAATATTTTTTGTATACCTTTACCTCTCCTGTGTTTAACCCTGTTTGCTGATGTTTGCTGATGTTGCTTTTTTGACACCTGAATTACCCTCCAGGGATTAATAAAGGTTCATCTTATCTTATCTTTATAACAGAGTGAAAAAATTGAATTTCCCCTCAATGATTAATAAAGTGCCTTTCTTCTTCTTCTTCTTCTTCTAAGACACCTTCGTCCAAATGTCCACAAACACAATGTGAATTTAAAGACGTGTAGATATGTGTGCATGTGTACAGTATATGTGTTTAAGAGTAGATATATGTCATATATGACCATCTAGCCTCATTCAATGCCAAACACACACCCATTATCAACATCATACACACACACACACACACATTCTGCAACCTGCTTTTATCCCCTTGTGTTGTTTTTGTTTTGTTTTGTTTTGTACTTTGTTATACATACATATATATATATATGTTCCTGCACATGTCTTCACTTGTTTTGTAATCACTTTATAACACAATAATAAACAAAAAAGATGTCCACAAACACAATGTGAATTTAAAGACAGACAGAGCTCTATAACTTCCTGGAACAAATTTACTTTAGCGTCCACATTTAGCTAGCTATTTAGCTACACAGGTGCGTTGTTATAACTTCTACCTTTGACTCCGGTTGGCTGGGCACGGTAGCCTGTGGTCGGTGAAGGTCCCGGTTCTGTGGTTCATTCTCCTTTTCGTTGATTTCAGTCATCTCGGTTCACGACAGCAAAAAACAACGTGATAAGTCCACGGTGACAGGAGGAAAAGAGGAGGTAACTAAGCAACCAGCGGTTTAAACATCGCTACAGTCTGAAGAGAGGTAGAGCTACTTCTAACGGTCGGCGTTCTAACGGTCGGTGTTCTAACGGTCGGTCAAGTCATCTTTCACCTGTGTAACACGGTTATATCCGTCGAAAACGTGCTTTTTATGTCTCTAAATTATAGGCAGAAAACACCGTTAATGGTTTATTCGGTGGAGGTAAATATCCGGTTGGTTTGTTCACTTCTCTCCGCTGTCTCCGGTGTCTCGAGCCTCTCTCTCTCATCCACCAACCGGCACAGTTTTCCTTTTTCCTCCCCAGCAGCTCTCGCGCACCACCACACGCGCTCTTACAACAACTTTGATTTCGCCGTGATGACGCGTTCGGCTCCTTCTGATTGGTCCAGACGTCTCAATAGAGGGACGAAGTGGAGCTGCGTCCTGATTGGCTCAGAGGTGATGATGCATAAGAAAAGTGGGCGTTTACAAGATGAAGATTGAATTCTGCCAGTTATTTAACTTTTTGTGATACATAAACACTGTTGTTTACATTTTTGCTTTCCTAGTATATAATAACAGGATTCACATTCCCATTGTCCATAATCAAAAGGCTACTAATGAATAGATAGTAGTTATTTAACTTTTGTGATACAGCAATGTAAACTCCATTGTTTACATCTTTACTTTCCTAGTGTATAATAACAGGATTCACATTCCCACACAGTCCTTAATCAAAAGGCTACCAATGATGAATTGTATGAAAGCAAAAACACCCATTGTCCTTACATAAATCTTGTTGTTTTCTTTAGGTTTATTCATCCTTGACAAGCAAGCAATAGAAAAAAGAACTCATAACTCATAAAAAAAAGTCATACTGTGCGCTCCTATACTCATATACTATTTAGTATGCCTATTTTTATACTTCCTTCTATTTAAATGGTTCACATTTTGTTACACTTGTTTAGCTCTTTTTTACTGTGTGAGCTGATGCGTCTTGTTTTTTTGCACTATCCCCTTGGCTGCTGTACACTGCAAATTTCCCCACTGTGGGACTAATAAAGGAATATCTTATCTTATCTTAAATAGATTTAGTATGTTCCAATACATAGTATGTCAAATGCCAAAAAAATACCAGGATGTCCTACTACATCTGGTCACATTTTTCAGTATGCAAGCCAGCATGTTATTCTGGCCACAATCCTCTGTGCAGCGAAGCAAAAGGGTCAAAGTTCAAGGGGCAATGTTATGATGAAGTAGTATGTCCCAATTGTACGCAAACAAAAGTACGTACTTTGTAAGGGCAGCTGCAGTACGTATACTAAAAGTAAATAGAAAAAGTATGGAACGTAGCCTCAGACAGTCACAGGTGCATGCTGGTCCTGTACCTGCTTACCTGCATAAACCTGAGGTAACAGTTAATTCTTAGAAAACAAATAACTAGCAAAACAATATAGTATTTAAATCTAGTATGAATAGAACAGTAAATCAAATACTCAAATAGGAAATAGCTCCTACTGCTCCTTTTTAGCTTCCATGCTTATGCTGAATGAATCTAAAAGTGCATAAAAGCACATTGTAAATCATTACAAGCTTACAATGTTGGTGTGTAAATGGTGTGTAACACAATCATTGAGAGCCACAGGCGACCAGACAGACACAGAAGTCTACAGAGAGCACCAGTAGTAGGCCAAGCACTGGTGGCTGATTCAGCACCAAGGACAGCTCCTCTCTGCCTGCTTCTCTCTGTGTGCTATATGTGTGATTATTTATCAGCCTTCCCTGCATGTAAAACTGCGTGGTTTCAAACGCACCAGAGTATTTTTTAATTAATCTAGAAAATGACAGGCTCAGTGTTTTAGGTGTTGCATTAACCAGCCTGTGTACAGTAAAGTGAATTCCACCGCTCTGAGCTAAATATAGAAACAACTTAGAACAAAGAAATGGTACCCGACTACTGATTTGTTCTGCTTCTCGCACCAAGCACAAGTGAATTTAACAGGACAATTGTGGCATGATAATAACCCATAACACAAGCTGGATAAGTGAGTGGCCATTAAAATTCTGCCTTTGGCACTGGCTGGATATCATTAATATTTAGATAATATTCTCAAACTAACCAGTTTGTCTTTGAGCATGGGGAAAACACTGCATCTATCTACCTACCTATCTATCTATCTATCTATCTATCTATCTATCTATTCTCTCAGAGGCAGTGTAGTAGTAGCCTGTACACTATGTCCCAGTTTTTTTTTTCTAGTGGCAGTTGTCTGAAACAATCATGGCTGGCCTTGAGCAGGTTGACAAGCCCCTGCCATTCTCCATCACTGGAACAATATTGTGTTGTGGTACAGTGGTAAATTATGCAAATGAAAGGCCATATTATTTTATCAGAAATGCATGAAAAGGCTGATAAGGACTTCTCAAGGGCTTCTCAGTGTAATTGCGTGTGTCAGAGATGGAGCTAGTAACTGAACTGATGAGGGTGTGACCTTACTCACTGATTATCTGTGGGTTTTTTTTTTAATGGCTCTCAATGCCCAATGGCCATTTGTGTATTATGTATGCAAGTTTCATAACTGTTGGCCCCCTGGAAAACATCAATCTTTCACGGCAAAACCACATAGAAGACAGATAAATAGAAGAAAAAAACAGTCATTTACTTTTCTCTCGTGTCCTGTCGGAGCTCTAGCTGGTATCCATTTTGCAGCATCATCTTTTATTAACTGCTCGGGGGAACTTTTTTTTTCGCTCTAGTTACGATACACTACCATCCACTCACTCTCTCTCTCTCTCTTGCTGTCTCTTTTACACACACACATACTCGAACATCCTGTACATTTGACTAACTCTATTTGAAGGCCGGCACTCAATAAAATGTTTCATTTTGAACACATCTTCAAACAGAAATCAGATGTCTTACTGCATTTACACATCTGTCATCTGAAGTATATGTTGCACAATTCAGTGCACACCATCTTCAAATACATTTTTGTACTGTATGTGCGTAAAGTTCAGCTGTGCGGAGCAAGCGAGGGGGGATTAGGGTCCCGTCTCTGCAAGGCACATGCCCTGATGTGACTCCATTTAATCTCCCCATCCATTCAAATTAGCATAACTATATTCTCTCTACGCTTTCCCCCTATATATCTCTCCTTCTCCTCTCACATTTGTTAAATCCGTTACTCTCCCCCTTGTTTGCTCGTTATCATTATTCATCCATGCCAACTTTGTTTCTCATCTATTTCCAGCATAAAAAGAAGCCATATCTCAGCAGGCGGTCTGGTGAGACAGCTGACGTCAGCTGTTTCTCAGCGCAGGGTGGCCAGAGATTTTAGTTTTTTTTGCTTTGGTTCGGCTCCGCTTGGTTCGTGGTTTATCTGGAGTCTGACAGGTTCCCATGTGGTGCTGCTTGGCCGCAATTCAACACAGATCCTTCTCCGCAGAGAAAGTACTGATGACGGCTTTGTGGTGTTTTGTGAAATCTATGCTGTAACTGCACATACATGGATGATGTGTGTACAGATACTGCATGTTTCACCATTAAACTATTATATGAAACAAACTATAACATCCCTACAGTAACTTCGGTGGGCTGTTCTCATTCTGTAGCATCCACATGCTTTATTCTTCTTCATTATATGCACAGACACCCCACTGAAAGGAACATCTCGGCCATAATTAGAACGTAATGCTGGGAAACGACCTTGCTAATGCACACATTATCTCTCTATCATCTTAACCCTAACTTCAAAAGGAAGTGCAGGAAAGTAAATGAAGTTTGCACACATCTAACCCAGGGCTCAGGGAGCTTCCCTGCGTGGTGCCAACAGATTTTATTAGACAAAATTACACCACAGAAGTCATCTGGGTAACATTAAGTTGTAATAAATGCTGAAGGCAGCTGCTGACCTTGTCAAACTCAATATGGGATTGGTCTCGGAAGGAAAAACATAATCTTTATAGTAATAGAGAAAGCTATTTAGAGGTACATTTAAAGGTAATAACAGTGGGAATAAAGGTTATAATAGTAAATAAATAATGGTCATTCATAATGAGCTTATTTCCTTATGCTGAGACTGAAAAAAAAAATACAGTAATGGCAGTAGCTTTGGCTCATAGAACAAGTCAAACATTTTATTAGTGGCCATCGAGGATGGATGGATAGATGGATGTTTTTTCTATACTTGTAAAGGAAATAATACAAAGAAAAATGTTACAAATCAGAACTGGCAGTAAACAAATGATTGAATTCATTAATGACATAAATCATCATACTCCTCAATTACTTAAAGAGGACCTATTTTGCTTTTGTGCTTTTTCCTTTACTTAAGTGTGTTATATAGTGTGCATGTAAAAGGTCAGCAAAGTTACAAAGCCAAAAGTCCACGCCAAAGGGAGCTACTCTCCCCGATAGAAACACTGCTCCTGAACTGTCTGAAACGCCTGACATTTGCATAATACCTGCCTAGCGGCTAGTTTGGCATGCCCTCAAACAAAGCTAGTTAGAGCGAAGCTGGAGTCTGAACAGTTTGTTTCGGTTGCATAATAGGTCCTCTTTAATGCACCCACAATCTTGATGCGTCCTCAGGCCCTTACTAAACAGAATAAACTAACATACGCAAGTGAGTTTGACAATGTTAAAAAAGTGCAATGCTAAATCAATGCAGAGCTCTTTTAAAGATCAAACTAAGCATGTGATTCAGCAACTACATTCCAATAGAGTCCTTTCACTCTTGGCCATGTGTGATAGACGCTCTCAGCACCCACACTTTTCCTTCTGTCACTAAAGTCTGAAACACTCTGCACGATTCAGATTGTGATTATAATCCTGAGTTGCCCACAACAACTGATTTTCAAGATCTTGGAGAGGGTAAGCTGGTCTGTGCAACATCGGGTATGTCGCTGTGGACAGTCGCCACGTGTTATCTTGTGGTGTGCAGCAGGGTTTAGTTAGGATGCAAATCTCATGCCTCCGGACTGAGCCTCAGAGCTGTCAGAACCATCATGATATGAACTTCATGGCTGGAATCTTGACAAATCTCTACGTGATCCTGTAGTTGTAGCTGGTTTATGATGGAAATGTGAACAAAGCCAGTCATATGTACTTGGAGTGCTGCCGTCATGGGCAGATTATGAGACAATGGGCCCCTGAGTACAGACATGCAAAAAGGCCCCACCACCTCTCCTACATAGCAGCAAGACACAGACTTTATAGTTGTTTATCCTCTTTAAGTTGTTGTCTTACATCTCTTTGTCATTGTTATGCATCTCTATGTGGTTTTGTGTCTCTTTGTGGGCATTTTGTGACTCTTTGTGGTCATTTCACAACTCTTTATGGTCATTTTGTGTCTGTGGTCATTTTTATGTGTCTTTGTGGTCATTTAGTGTCTTTTTGTGGTCATTTTGCATCTCTTTGTGGTCATTTTGTGTGTCTTTGTGGTCGTTTTGTATCTTTTTTTGGTCATTTTGCATCTCTCTGGTCATTTTGCATCTCTTTGTGGTCATTTTGTGTGTCTCTGTGGTCATTTTGCATCTCACTGTGATCGTTTTGTGTGTCTTTGTGGTCGTTTTGTGTCTTTTTGTGGTCATTTTGCATCCCATTGTGGTCATTTTGCGACTCTTTGTGGTCATTTTGTGTCTCTTTGCAGTTGCTTTTCGTCTCTTTTTAGTGGTTTTATGTTTCTTCGTGGTTATTTTGAGTCTCTTCCTGGTTGGTACATGTCTCTTTGAGTAACATTGGTAGGTGAAGGCCCCTGGGCCTGTGCCGAGTACGCCCATTCAGTAATCCATCCATGGCTGTCGTCCTCTGAAAGAAAAGCTGACATGCTGGTATAATGTCCCTCTTTTTGTCTTTGCACAATGTTAGTGATGGAAATAACAATGTTAGACATTGTGGCTCAGTAGGTTTCAAGGGCAACATGAATTTAAAGATTAGTGAGAATCTGAATATGCAAGGAAAAAAGGAGAAAAAAAAATTATCCTTGCTGTCTCACGACAAAAAAGCTCCAAGTCACTCAGCCTTGCTTGAAGCTCTTGAGCCCACTAGGTGAAAAAATAGTGTGTTATTTTAAAGATCCTTTTCTATTTAAATGAGAAAGCTTAATTTAAACTCTTTGATGTAATGAACATGCACAGATCCCAGCTGTATCTGGGTCAAACGTTAATTCCTGATAGGAGACAAATCTCTTTCATGATGTAACAAGCAAACGTTTGCTCATGTGCGAAGCAGCCTTGTTTTTTTATTTATCACTTTGAAGAGTTTTTGCACGGTGAGCGCGCTCCTCGTGGAATACATGGCCCACTTTTTCCCTGCGTTTGTGTGGTGGCTCTATGTTGCTTTTTTTAAATTTAGACATTCATGTGTCTCTATTTTTGTCATAAGAAAGAGATATTTTACACTGTGTCGGGATACGATGACAATGTGCAAAACTCCCTGTTGTACAGCTGATGTATTCCACCAGGTTAGCTGTGAATTATGAAATATATAAAGGTGTGAGCTATCACAAAAGAACTGCGCGAGCAGGGTGTCAGAAAAATAAGATGTGAGGAGAGAGTTTGGTGTAAGAGAAACAAGAGTGAAGAAAGAGACCAAACAGAGAAAGGTCTTGAGGTGTGAAATCCTTGATTTCATTAAAAATCTTTTGTTTGTTTTTTTGCTAAACAACATCAGAGAAAGCAACATCAGATCTTACTACAAGCAGCATGTAATGTAATATTTATATACCAGAATACATCGTAAGGCCACAAGGAACAACACGTTCCTGCAGTAAAAACCTGCAAAATGCTGCAAATACACAGGAATGGAAGACAAGGTGTGAGTGTTACATTTGAACAACAGATGCTGGTATCTGACTGCGAGATAAATCAAAAGATTCAGTCTTGTGTGTGTGTTTGTTTGTGTTATGAGACAGAAGCAAACAGCGAGACGCAGTGGCAGGTGAAGCGGGCACAACCCAGACGTTAACCTCATTATAAGAAAATAAAATGATTATAACTTAATAACAACAAGAAATTAAATTGTCTGACCTTAACCTGATTATATCAAAATGATTCTGACCTGATTATGATAAGAAAACATATTACGTGCTGCCTCGCACACTAAATAACATGGATCATTACACGCTCAGTGAGCAGTCAAAGATGGATGTAATGTGGTTAACCAAGAGAACATGTGGTATACAAGAAACACTTTCCTTTATGTGGTGAAGTATTTAGAATCTACATTAAATATATATGGGACACATTAGTCAAGTTTCTATCTGGAGAAGCTTTATATTGCTGCTTTATGTTATAGTAAAGCATGTAACACTAAACAGCACCATAATGTAGCTTTTTCCCAGCAAAATATAGGTTACTGTGTCAGGGGGAAACTGTGCCTTGGGTTTAGTCTTTCATTTACAGCAGAACACTCTGGAGATGTAGCTTAAAGAAACAGTATGTAGCATTTAGAGGGATTTAATGGAATATAATATTAATAAGTATGTTTTCTTTAGTTTAAAATCACCTGAAAATAAGAATCGTTGTGTTTTCATTACCTTAGATGGGGAGGTCCTCTTCACAGAGCTGGCCACCGTGTTTAGCCCAGAACGGACAAACCAAACACTGGTTCTAGATAGGATCATACGCGTTTTCATGTCTGCCACCATTGCTCTCCTACACGCTTGGCACTCTGGAGAAGTTTCAGTTGGTTGCAATCTGCAACCTCACCACTAGATTTCGCTAGTTCCTACACGCTGCACCTTTAACAAGACTAAGAATTTGCAGCCGTTCTATTGGCTCTGTGAGGCTGTACTTATGCACAATGGTGCTTTGAGCTAAATGCGAACGTCACAATGACAAAATTAATATGCTGATGTTAAACAGGTTTAATGTTGCAGCTACTATGTTCACCATCTCAGTTCAGCCTGTTAGTATGCCAATATTAGCAAATAAGCTCTGATATTTGCTTAGCAAGTATTTGGTTGAGAGATTTGACCCGATGGTGGTGCTGGCAATGAAAAGTCAGGAGGTCAAAGTTATTACAATTCATCCTGAGGGCCAATATGAATGTTTGTACCAATTATTGAGACAATTCACTCAAAACAAACCCCATGAGAGTGCTAGAGGAAAAGTCAAAGGTCACCAAAGTAATTAAGATTCATCCTCTGGGAAACATGAATGTCTGAACACAATGTTGCAGTTGTTGAGATATTTCAGTGTGGACCAATGTGGCGGCCCGACACGGCCACTCCATGCCGTTAGCATGGCTAAAAAACAGTCAGGTAACCTAACAAACAGCTTGCTACTTAGCAAAAAGTAGATAGTACCAGTGTGAATATCATGAACAGGTGGAAAGTAGTAACTACAAATTGTCACTGTACTGAGTCTGTCCATTTTGTGTTACTCATTTCAGAGGGAAATATATATCTAGATCTCTATCTCTATATCTATAGAGATAGAGATAGAGATCTAGATATAAATATATATATTTTTTTCATTGCAGATAAAGATTTTGCAGATTTTGACACAATGAGACAGAAAGCCAGATTCATGTGACAGCTATATTTAGCTCCAGTGGCAGATCTGTGCCAAGTGGCGTCTGTTCACAGACAGTCAGAGTCTGAAGATGTGTGTGGCTGCTCGTCATAGTTTTGGTAAAAGATATGAGCTAAAACTAAGACGGCTACATGCCAATGAACACACGCATTGCTGTTTTTCTCTCCTTGTGAGAACCTGTTTGAAATTCAGTCCTTTGGGCAGGATGTTTGGTTTGGTCATAACTGCTTCAGGGTTTAGGATCAGGGTCTCATTAGGGTCAAGGTTATGGAATTAATGCACTTTACTGTGTGTGTGTGTGTGTGTGTGTGTGTGTGTGTGTGCCCATGATACCAAAATGACATACAGTATATTTGTACTGAACAAGGCCATATTTAAGTGACCATTGACATTCACAATAACAATCTTTCTCTCTCTCTCTGTCTCTCATGTCAGATGATACAATACAATCTAATACTTTCCATATTGTAGTGACATTAATGCAAACCACTGGCTGCCTGGTCTTAATGCATAAAATGCATTAAGACAAGATATTAAAGAAACCCAAGACAATAAAAAAAGACACATTTAAAATAGGATTTACAAGGGTAAAACAAAATAAAAGATATAGAAGAGAATAAAACTGATAAAACAGGAGAACACATATAACAGCACAGTTACAGTGCAGTGCAAAATATGAATGAATAGTTTGAATTTTATTTTATAAAAAGTGTTTTCAAATGGAAAAGTCTTAAACCGTGATTTAAAATAACAACATAGTTATAGTTAATAATAGTTTTAGTATAATAGTCACAGTTAGTATTGTAGTTAATGGGCTAAAATTACTTTAACAATGACATCTAATAGAGGATGTGACTCACAGACATGATTCTGGTACAGGAAAGATCGGAGGACATTAATGTGTCATTTAAATCAATTTACCATAATAGTACAACGTTTTAAGATATTACGCAAGTGTTACAGCAGAGTTAAAATCCTCTTAGGAGTAATGTAATAGACTCTTAGGAGACATCATAAGAACAATAAAGTCTCTATGAACCCAAGATGGAGCAGCACACTCACAGTACATCCCTGTAAGTGTCTACAGGAATAATACAGTGATATTTTTCCGGAGAGAGATGTTGGAAAAAAGATGGATTATCAGCAGCAGAGAGAGACAGCGAGATAGAGGGGTAGGCAGAGAGGATGGGCAGGTGGCCAGGATGACATTGGGGTTTGTGTTGGACATGCCAAAAGGGGTTGGCACTGCCATTTGCTGACTCACTCCCCGGCCCCACAGGGATTATGGGGACAATAGACTTTCATTTATTTTTAATGAGTGCTACAGATAGCCTTACAGACACATCATCGTGCAGAAAAACAGCTACTGACAGGAGAAACGAGTGGAGGGCGCAGGCCAAATGACCCACAGTCAGTTTAAACTACTGCCCGCAATTACTTTTGGTTTGGCGCATGTGTGGGAGGAAAGCACCCTATTTCTACAGCTGAGGGAATATAGATGACATGTTACTTTGGACATGGAGAAATTGTACTTTAGGGTCTGCTCTCTGACTCGTTCCTGAAGAGGTGAAAAAAAGAATTTCCTGCTTATAAATCAATGGAAAATGATGATTCCTCATGGACTTGTGCTAGAAACAGGCTGAATAATTTTATGCATTTCAGTCTATTCTGTTGATGAACCCAAATCAATGTGCTGCTAAATGAGATCTGAATCCAGAAGTATAATGTGATCAGTTTAATTGTCATAATGGTTTGAATATGTTTTGTACATCTATGAAAGTGTCATATGCGTAACGGCATGTAGGTTTCTTGAACGGAAAGAACGAAAATTAATTTTAGTGTAAACTGACAATAAAGTTGTATCGTGTCGTGTCGTATCATAGTGTATCAAATCATATCATATCGTGTTGTATCAAATCATATCGTATCGTATCATGCCGTGCCGTGTCCTGTCCTGTCTTGTCCTGTCCTGCCATATCATATCTTATCGTATCGTGTTGTATCCTATCGTATCGTATCGTGTCGTATCATATCCTATCCTATCCTATCGCATCCTATCCTATCCTATCCTATCGTATCCTATCCTATCCTATCGTATCGTATCGCATCGTATTTATGCCAGGGATTCTCAAGTAGCTCATCTAGGTGGGATAATCACCTGACAGCTAAAAACCTGAGAGGTGTGAGATGTAGTTTACTTATCAGTTTGAGCAAATTATATTCATGATGGTGAACTGATAAGGCCATGAGAAATGGCTAAAAGCTCTGGAAAAACCCTGTGATTAGAAGTGTTATTCCCAAGAACTGGAATGAAGCTTCAATCTTACATTATACCAGCAACCGTTTATAATGAATATGACTTAGTTAGTTTATTAGTGGTGTGGAACTCTCCGTGGTGCTGAAAACTTACAATTGTCCTGCAAAGTAGCATTTACATTTACACTTTACAACATTTTCCATTGACAACATTTTCAATTAACAATACCATAACATAACCAGCCATGCCTCACAAGTTTGGGACACATTTTCCATTTTAAAAAAACTCTTGCAGTGGTTTTAATTCGAAAAGTGTTGGAGGGGAAACTATGGTGAAATGCTTTGTGTTGACACACTGCAGCCATGAACTTAGGTGTACCTTCACTTCCTTCAGTTTTGCTGATGTTTCGCAAGCAATACACTTTTACAGCCACTCACTTCAGTTTGCCTCAGCATAACTCGAAAGCTTTGATACAGTTATGGAAACTTGCCTCAGCGCAGCATTTTAAAAAGATCTGCACGCAAAGCCACAAAATCATAAACTGTTCCCACAAAAAGGACATGAAGGAAAAAAAGGAGATTTTTTTTACGGTTCAAAAAAGAATGATTTTAATATTCTCTATACTGCTGCCGATGAACTTACAAAAGCAATTATTTCCCTGTTCAACATCAACAAATTAATCCACACTTTTCATGGCTCAGTTGCAGGAACTTGTGAATGAAAACGTGTTAAATTAAATTTCAGCTCATTCAGCTGTGGTTGCTGTTTCTTCTCGGAACAATTATTATTCAGTGCTTGATGCTGATCTACATGAACACAGAAATACAAATTAGTGGCACAGTGACACCATTTGCTTTTCTATCATTGTTGAGTAAAACCAGGAATTGAATTTAGGACTAAATGTGCTCAGACCGCAAAGATAAAAATGTAGCACTGCCTTCATGCTGTAAGCTGCTGCCTTACTCCGGAGAGCGAAGCTGGAGTTTCTTGCTATAATAATATCCTTAGTTAAGGATGTAGCACTCTCAGGCTGAAAATACATCTATCTCCTCCCTCCTTCCTTTGCCTTTATTCTTACTTCCTCTTCTTTTCACCCTCTTCTGTCCCCCCTCTCCCTCCAAAGCTAACTGTGTGCAGCTATAAAGCTTAACTAACTGGCAAATGACTGCCTCCTCTTGCTTGCTTATCTACAGGATAAGCTGGGAGGTTATTTCCATCGCTATACGGCTCATCGGCAGTCATGAGCCGCAGTCCTTCCTTATGTGCTCAAGGGGAGATGGCAATTTGCTGAACTCAACTCGCTGTCTGCACCTTTTGTGTCTCACATTCCTGATCCTGAAATGTAATAAATCTGCACACTGCAGTGATTGGAAAAGTGATGAGATTGTAACACATACACTATCTAGTGAAACAGATGAGCGCGGCTGCATCTTATTATTGCCAACTTGTACTTTTACCGCTTCGACCCATGAAGAGCGAAAAAAAAAAGAGTTTAAAATGAACCTGTGGGGCAAAACTTGAGCTGTCAATGGAGAGAGACACAATCAAGGATACAGATGAGATAGCAAAGAAGAAAAAGCAGAAGAGGGCACATGAGAGGACAAAGGGAGGAATTGTTAGATAAAATAGAGCAGGCTAGCAGAGAGGAATGACCAAATGAAAAGGAATTGATATTGGACCTTTGAGTACTATAAGATGGGACTAAAGAGGATCATCAGCATTTTATCTCTGCTGCCTTAGAGGATTTAACAAGAGAGAGGAGTAACTGGTTTTATCTCAACCAGTGAGTTATAAGAAAGGGCAACACAGAGGGAGTAACAAGACTAAGAGTCTACAACCATGCTAGCAGCCCTTTACGTGCTGATGCTTAGCAGGTTAAACGTTTTTTCATGTTCACTATTTTAGTTTTGCCTGTTAGCATGCTAACGTTTACTAATTAGCCACCCGATTTGACTATTGTTAGGCCATTAAATAGGTGTTATCATTTGCTATAAGCACCATAGTTGTGGGTCAGTAGGGGCCTACTACGCTGTAAAAGTGAAAGCGACACTTAAAAGCAACACGTTCTAACACGTTGTAAAACTAAATGAAACGTTGCGTTTTGAACATAAACAAAACAGCTTCTTTAGGGTTAGGCAACAAAACTACAATTTCTTCAGGTTTAGGTAACACAACTACAACTTCTTTAGGTGGAGGCAACACAATTACAACTTATTTAGGTTTAGACAACACAACCACTTAGTTAAGTTTAGGAAAAAACATTGTGTTTTGGCTTAAGATAACTACGTTTCAAAAGTGAAAGTGAAATGCTTGTGAACACAAAGCCAACAATGCATTGTTGGTTTCACATGGGAAGCGAACCCCCGTCCATCACTTTATACCTTCTTTTGGTGATCTACCATGTAAATAGATGATAAAATCTCAGATGGGTAAGTACTGGACAAATTGACAAACAACCAAAGTCATATAAATACATCCTCTCAGGACCTCAAACATCTGCAACAAATTTCAAGGCAATCCTTCCAATAGTTG
The DNA here is from genome assembly GCA_916701655.1 of Sebastiscus albofasciatus. Lineage (NCBI taxonomy): Eukaryota > Metazoa > Chordata > Actinopteri > Perciformes > Sebastidae > Sebastiscus > Sebastiscus albofasciatus. Next base: position 41,759 of record CAKAOI010053261.1, on the reverse strand, counting down.
TTGAGATATTTCATTCTGAAGCAAAAATGTCAACCTGTTGGCGGCGCTAGAGGGGAAAAGCTGTGGGATCAACAAAGTCTTTAAGATTTATCCTCTGACTACCATGAATGTCTGTACAAAGTTTCATGGCAATCCGTTAAATAGATGTTGAGATATTTCAGTCTGGACCAAAGTTGTGGACCGACCGATATAGCCATCCCTAGAAAAATATTTTAAAGCAGAAATAAACAGCAAGATAAACATTGACAGTCTAGAAATTTTGAAAAATTTCAAGACTTCAGGACTTTAAATCATTTTTGCCTAGACATGCAAGAAAGTGACTATCCATGAAAAGGATAGGACTTAAAATAGAGGAAATTATTAAAAAAGCAGTGTATACTGTATGTCAGCCAGCCATATCTGAAACTGTAACATCACAGAGACCTGCAGTTGGCCTCAGGCTTGTGTTTGAGAAACTATGAAAGGGTACGCCCAGGATGAAAGGATGAGATGGGGAAAAAAAGGAATAATATGGATATATTCCAAGCAGTAAGATGGAGCGTAAAGCCATGCAGAAAGTTTGAGTGGCAGGGTCGACAATAGAGAAATTAGCCGTGCTGAAGAAAAGCGCGGCTCAGCAGTTTGAAAAGGTTGACAGGGAATAGAGAGTCAAGGAGCTACAGCAGGGAGAGACGAGGAAAGGAGCTTGCAGTCTCAGGCTTTCTTTTATTTTTCTTGGCATTTGACAAATTGGTTGGAAAGGCCTGCCAGAAATGAGTACATGGACTGCAATGAAGTGCATGGTGGTATTTGAGTGTGGAAGTAAAAAAAACAAACAGCAGGAGAATGTTTAGACCTTTTCACAGCAGACATTTGACTGGTCATGTAGCAGGAAAAGCACAGGTATTACTAATAACATCAACAATGGCTCCGTTATCTGGAGCGCCTATTCGTGTTGCATGCTTTTTTCCCTGCCAGGCCTTTTCGGTTAACATCATCCTTCTAACGTGACTGAATGAAGCTGACAAATTCAAACCCACATGTGAATTATTAATTCAATTTGGAATTTAGATCTCACTGCAAGTTGCTGTGTTGCATAACTTTCATGCAATATATTAGAATTGGTTTGTCCATCGGCAGGAAAAACTGTAGATGTCTGATGTTTGAGGTCAGGAGAAACTGAGGATGTGGTAGTAGTAGTAGTAGATGAAATAGTCTCACTGTACGAAAACATACGTAACAAGGTCTAAGGAGTTAGACATATTGGTCTAATTGACTCCAAGCTAAAATAACGTCACTATAGATTAAGTCAGTAAATGCCATCAAAGGAACACATAAGTGTTCATGCATAGCCCATATAACTTATAAAACATCAAATATTTCTATATTTGGTGTAATAATAATTCTTTGAGGTCATATGTATACTATATTTATTTTTGAATACATATTTTGCCAGTTTGTATGGAGTTACAGAAGCGCCACAATACAGAATAAATCTGTAAAGGAATAATAAAATAAATGTGGAAATATAATGAGGAATAAATAAAAGAATATATAAGTAAATAAATAAATGTGGAAATATAATGAGGAATAAATAAAAGAATATATAAGTAAATAAATAAATGTGGAAATATAATGAGAAATAAATAAAAGAATACATAAGTAAATAAATAAATGTGGAAATATAATGAGGAATAAATAAAAGAATATATAAGTAAATAAATAAATGTGGAAATATTATGAGGAATAAATAAAAGAATATATAAGTAAATAAATAAAGGAATATATAATGAAGACTACATAAAATAATATAGAGATAAATAAATAAATGTGGAAATATGAGGAATAAATAAAAGAATATATAAGTAAATAAATAAATGTGGAAATATAAATAAAAAAATAAAAATGTATAAGTAAATGTTTAAATGTGGAAAAATAAAGAGAAAAAAATAATACATAAATGTGGGAAAATAAAGACAAATAAAATATAAAAGAATAATAATAAGCATTTTCATTCATTTTCACGTGCATTTGTTCATATATTTCTGACAATGTCAAGAAAACACAAGAGTTAAATTCATACTAATCACAAAGAAAAAAATATATAAGTAAAAAGCAAATGAGGTGTTTTTAAAAAGCTGAGACAGTTGAGGAGCAGACTATCCTGCAGCTCAGTATCAGCACGACTTGTGATGTATTTTTTCCAAGGACAGATTTAACCACAATGGAAGTGACGACATTCAAGCAACCTCCTGCAGTGATGCTGTACAGTATTTAGCTGAATATGACACTTTTCAGTATCCATCCTTGGGGTGAGTTAGTACATATACAGTACAAAAAGTTAGAGGACCTCCCTCGGGGGCCTTCAGCTGGGCCCATCGGGACTCTGACAGGACCGGGAAGCCAACCAACTACTAAGCAAGCTGCCGCCTATCACGGTTGATGATGCACTAGTGACATTTGAGCTGAGTGTCATGTTTCCATAATTAAATATTATTTTTTATTATAAAGAGACTCCATTCATTTGTGTCAGCTAAGCAGTTTAGCAGGACCTCTGGGAGAAAAACAGCCCAGTCAGCAGAGCTGGAGGAAAGTGAGGCGGTGGGTCAGAGGATCAGCTGACTGGGAGCCTTACAGTCTCGTTTGGTTTCGTATGGTGTCACTTGGGACATGAAGCAGGACAGAGGTTAGAATGTCTTTCTTTTCTTTCTTTTTTTTGCCCTACACAGGAATATATTCTATTGATTCAATGCTGTATTATATGCTGCCACTGTATCTCCACTTCTAAGCTTCCATGCTGTGAAAAGGAACAGCCATTATCATCTAAACTGCTTATAAACATGAGGGTTGAGAAATCTGAAGGGGCCCAAGATGATTAATAAAATAAGAAAGCAGAAAATATGCACCTGTGCTACATTAAATTGTGTTTTTCAGACTTTCCTCTAATATTTTTCTTATTTTCTTGTGAATTACTGGATAAGTTTATCTGAAAATGAGCCATAAAATGCAAAAAACTCTTAAATGAACTGGTCACAACTGGTAGACGTAATGCAACTGATGAGGAGGTGTCCTTTAAAAAAAGAAACAAGGACTACAAATTTCACCAAATCACCATTGAAACTGTTCTACAAAGCAGTGTGACATTAGGTTGCATGCCACTTAATACAACCACCATACATACCCTCATTGATTAATCTCAAACAACATGTTTTAATGATTTTCTAGAACAGTGGTTCCCAAGGTCAAAAGATAATTAACAAGAAGGGATATTAAAAAATCTGCTGCACAATTATTTTTATTTTTTCAGACTTTTCTCTAAAATATGCAATTTTTCTATCAAATTACTGGATGATTTTATCTCTTCCGGACTCTAAAAATAAAGTAAAGAAAACGATTACTTTTTGGTTCAACTGGGAGTCATATATAACTGGTGATAAGGGGTCAGTAGAAATCACTTTTTAAAGGGTCACTGGCCAAAAAGATTGGGGACATCTGTTCTGACATTAATCATTTTGTTGCTTTTTAAATCAAAGCACAAGTGAATTATTTCAGCCTCTGTTAGTTCTCATGCTTTACTGACTTTTGCAATTGCCAAGACTAAAAAACTGCTACTTGTGGCATAATTATTTAAACCACTAACTCATGCAGCCTATCTGAATGCTAAACCATAAGCACATTGTCTGCTTTACAGTCAGACATTCTAAAACACACATAAATGCAAATAAATTCACACAATTATCTACATTAGACACTCCAAACTAAAAGCCTGTGTGCTGTTTGCTAAACACTGCCATTGAAATACGACACTCACCTGCTCCCAGAATGCACCTGTGACAACACCTGTGACCATTTAGATCACTCAAGAATCAAAGCTTGAACACTATAAATAGGATGCAGGCTTGCTCTTTGGTGTGCAACAACAATGGAGGCCAATTTTAGAGGAAGTCATTGTGTCTGATACTGTTATGAGTATATGCGTATTGAGAATAAACACATTTGTTTATTTCCCCATTGCATTTGTGTTCATAGTCTATATTTACAGCATGCTACAACTGAAAATGCCAAAGAATCTAGAGGATAATAGTGTTTATACTTACAGTTGGCATGAGGAAAGAGCTATTTATTTGGTGTTTGTGCGTAAAGTTGTAATGTAAAAATATATTTTTTTTGAAGAATTTATATAGTTTTGAATGAGGGGTCCTAGTTTCAGAAAATTCAGAAAAGTTTTAGCAATTGCAAAAAACTGTCAAACTCGCACATCAAAACACTCATAGCCTCATTTGTAGCAGTATTTGTAACTGTTTTAAAGTTTAAGTGCTCTTCTTTGAGATATCTTGTTTGCCCTGTTGTATCTGTAACAGAGACGTCCTCTGGATGATGCATTGAGACTTTTTAATAATTCATCTTTTATATTTATTTGATGATGACGTTCCTTTTGACCGTCCTAAGTTATTTGTTTTGTGCATCTTTGCCTTTTTCACTCCTTCTGTTTTGTCCTTCTACTTGCAGCGTGAAATCTTCTCCTGTAATACCTGTGAATAAAGGCGTGAAATTTTATTTAACCTCTACGCATTGCCTCTGGGAGTGTGTAACTCATTAAGTACAATGTGATGTCGCCAACCCTGATTGAGCCGCCTGATACATTGCTGCCATCTAGTGTAGCTTTGTGGTCGAGCTGTTGACGCTTGCACAAAAAAAATCTATTTCTCTATCTCTACCCAGAAAATGATGAAAATAATTTAAAATTAATAAATGTATTTACAGATTATTTCGGTAAATTTAAATGAATATGGACAAATAGACATGTTACTACAAGAAATGCACTGCAAGAGACATAAAGGTAAAGAAACGTGAGTGAACTTTTTCCAGAAGTGAAATGTTTATTTCAAGCTTCCAAAACTTCTACAGTTAAAAAAATTACCAGCATGTCTCTTCTCCTCCGTCATCATCATCATCATCTTATTTACCTACACTAACTTAAACATCAACATTTTAAAATATATCAAAATCTAAAAATTCCCAGTTGTATCTGAAAAACAAGGCAACTGAACACTGTACTCTTCTTGCTTTACAATACTTTGTTTTTTAACAGAAGTCATACTTATTTAGTGGCAATCTGGCATGTTTGTATGCAACAACAACAACTTATGAACAACGGCAAATGTATTAAATGTGAAAAGAAAAGACGTTCTGACATTACAGGAAAGACAAAAATAATGTCCAGTTCTCCGAAAATATACTGTTTGAATCCTTTTCCTTAATGAAGCTTAAGGAAGTTGGTATTTGGAGAACCGCTTTCATATAAAACTGGCATCCCAACCCCCAGATATTATACACTGATACTGAAACAGTAAAACAAGATATTAAAATACAGCTTAAACAGGACAATGATCACTCAGACAGCCACAATATTCTTGCATCCAGTTCCAATTTGTGGCTTGAGTTAAATAAATATAATTTGTATGTTAAAAGGCATGTGTTAAAAACGTGATAGAATCAAATTAAAGGTTGCCAGTGAGGGCTGAGTCCATCAGGTCGTCATCTTCATTCCTCATGTACATTGGGCTGGGCCGGGATGGACGCTCTGAACCCAGCATGGACAAAGATGAATCTGAAGCTGAGATGGGCGACCGGGACCAACTGTCTGCTTTCATTGGATGCGATGACGTTCCCATGGACATGGATGACTTCTTCTTCTCTTTGTCCCTGTCCCGTTCCCGATCTCTGTCCCTCTCACGTTCCCTCTCTTTCTTTTTCTTCTCCTTCTTGTGCTTCTTGTGTTTCTCCCCTGAGCTGAGAGGGATGGAACTCATGTAGTCCTGGGGGAGAAGCGGGCGAACGGTCTGGTCGTCGTCCGAGCTGGGGCTGTTCTGGTGGGACTTCTCGGCCACCGAGCTACTGCCCGACTCGCTCTCGCTGTCGTGGTTGAGCGGGGTGTATCCTGGCGAGCGGCTGTGGCTCGGGGAGGAGCGGTCGTGCTTGGGAGTGGAGCCACTGAAGAGGGGGGAAGCTTTGAGGCTAGAAATTTGGGGACGCATCGAGTCACCAGAGCCGTCCCCTGCTTTCTGTAGGGTCACTTTGGCCTTGATGCTTGGTGAGCCACCATCAGGTTTGCTGATGATAATTTTAGCCAGACCGGTCGCGCTCCCCCCTCCTGTTTTGGGGTCCATCAGCTTTTTATCCCCACTGTTCCCACCAGAAACAGACACTTTTGCTTTCGCCTCTTTGTCAGACTTTTCCCGCTTATACTCCCCACTTTGGGATGACGAGCCATGCTTGGAAGGACCCATGTTTGAAGGTCCACTGCCGGGTACATTTCCAGGACCACCACCACCACCACCAGGAGCAGATCCCGAACCAGTTCCTCCAGCTGGTGGCCCTACCTCACAACCATCCTCCCCCACTCCTCCTCCACCTACACTCTTCAGTTTGTCTATGACTGCTATAAGAGAGGGTTTCTTGTTTCGACTGGGAGACTTCCCTTTGGCGTTGGGGTTGTTTGCATTGTTCTGACCAGCCCCTCCACCACTTCCACCTCCACTTCCTCCACCACTGCCTCCACTTCCTCCTCCTCCCCCTCCTCCCCCTCCACTTCCACCTCCTCCACCCCCATACTGAGACTGGGAGCCTCCGGAGAAGGTCATGGAACCAGAGGACGAGGAGGAGCTGGAGGATGACGAGGAAGAACCAGAGGAGCTCCCACCCATCGGCTTCTGGGAGCTCATTCCTCCACCAGAAGAAGACTTGGACCCTCCGGAGCTACCACCTCCTGAGCCCATTGGCGATTTAGCCTTGGAAGAAGGAGGCGTTCCTGGAACCTGGGACTGCTGCATTTTCATCGGCGAGGATAATTTGTCACCAGAGCTGCTGGAGCGGGAGTGAGAAGGGGAGATGTTGGGCTTTATGTTGGGATTCATAAGAGACCCAGGAGGCTTGCCCCCCTGAGGCTTCATTTTATTACCACTTCCAATTCCACCACCACTACCTCCAGGCCCAGACAGCCCATGTTTGGTGATTGGGGAGGATCCTGGTTTGCCAACACCCATCCCTTGGGATGAGCCTTTAGACTGGGATGACCCACCTCCACTCCCTAATCCTGCACTCCCTGGCTTGGAGCTGTTGCCTTGTGTTGTGGAGCCTTCTTTGGACTTGATCTTCCCAGAGGAAGATGAGTGAGAATGATGGCTTTTGCTGCTGCTGGTTCCCCCTGCTCCACCTGTGCTGCTTGTGGCTGAGCTGCTGGAGGTGTATCCACTATGGGATGACGTTTTCCCTCCAGTTATGGTCCCTTTTGGGAGATTAATAGTGATTTTGGGAATTGGAGGCGTGGCACCACCGGGAGGAGTTTGTGAGCGTCCTGAACTACCAGGAGACTTGGATCCTCCTCCACTTATGCTTCCCCCAGAGCCTGAGCCACCACTAGGAGGCGTGTATGGCCGCCCTCCTGAGCTGTGAGAGGGGGACTTCCCATCAGGGTCCAGCTTTTTGCGTTTGGGAGGCTTCTCTTTGGACTTTCCCTCACTGGATGGAGTCCTGCTACGTTTGACCTGTTTGCCCTCTGTCGAACTGCTCCCCATGCCCATCCCTGAACTGCTCCCTCCGCTACCCCCATTTTCATCCTTTGGTCGCATCATTCCCTGTTGCGGTTTCATTTTGGGTTCTATTTTAAAGTCAGCACATGCCGGAGCGAGGCCCATTATGAGGGGGCTCTGGGACCCTCCGCCATGTGTGTCTCCCAAATCAGGAGCTTGCCCCAGAAGCGGTTTACCACCACCACTGCTGCCTCCAAAAACTATCCCCATATCAAAAGGGTCCTTCATTGATGGCTCAGGGGTGCTCTGCCCATGTGGAGTGGGATTCTGAGGTGTTCCTGACGGGGTATTCTGCTGGCTACTTCCCCCAAAACCCTTGACCAGATCCATGTCTCCATCTGCACTTGGAGAGCTGTCATCAAAGTAGTTCTGCGAGAAGCCCTGGCCGGAGGTCAGAAGGTCAGGGTTGAAGTCAGCAGCATCTGGGAAGAAGTTGGTGGAGGATGAATCGCTGGTGGGCGTGGCGGCAGTTGCAGCTGCCTCAGCAATCAGGTCAGCAGCATCAGTAAAAGGATTCTCATTGCTGTTGGTGTTGAAAATGTCTGCCGAGTCGAACACTGTACTGCCCTGACCGGAGCTGGAGGAGTCACGGATGGGGGTACCAAGGGGGCCTCCATCATCCCCACCACTTCCCATGGGGTGCTGCCCATGGCTCCCACTGCTGCCTTTGCCCGTCTGCTCGGGTAAATCTGACAAGATTTCTGTGATATCAGGTCCGATGCTATCAGAGCTTGAGAGGCGGACCATACGTGGCGGTACAGCACCCGGTGGTTGCTGTTGCTGAGATTGGACGTGAGACTGTGAATAAGGCATGCCGGGGCCAGAGGGCGGCGTTCCACATTGGCTAGGTGCCGGCGTGATGCTGTGAGGTGTGTCTAGGCCGTCCCCAGTCAGGTTAACATCAAAGATAGAATTTTGAGATGCGTCCACATCCATAGAGAGGAGCTCACGGTGGAAGTCATCTTCATGCGAGGCTTGATGTTGCAGGTGGTGCGGCGGCATGGAAGATCCCTGTTGTGATTTCATGCCTAAACCGCCACCTGTGGCAGTTCCAGGCATCACGCCGCCCTTCTCTGGCCCCCGTGGGCGCTTCTTCTTCCCTTTTGCGTTACCTCCGGGGCAGGTCCCACCCATGCTCTCGGTCCGTGGGGAGCCAGATGAAGAATTCTGCCTCTCTAATGGACTAGAACCATACAGAGCGGCAAAATCTTGTGTGGGGTTGTCTTTCAACAAGTTCATCAGCATAGGATGATTCTTGGTGTTGCTGGCTGGGGAGGATGTTGGGGGTGGAGTTTGGTGGGGTGGCGGTGCATTCTGGGAGCTGGGACTAGAGCCCACGCTTCCAGTTATCTGTAATAGACTTGTCAGAATGGGATTCTGGGTGACTTTGTTGTAGTCATCTGTATGGCCTTGACCAGCCTGTTGTTGTTGCTGCAACTGTTGCTGGCCAGCCACCCCTCCTTGGGTTAGGCACTCTCCTCCTTGGGCTTGTCTCTCTGTTCGGGAAGACCCAAACAGAGACGCAATTGGACCTCCAAAATTAGGTCCCCCAGGGGGTCCTCCTCCTGTAGGTGTGTTGTCCCCCGTGAGCCCAGGCAGTCCCATAGGGTTAGCTCCATCGCCTGCTGCCATGTTGTAGGTGGGGCTACCGGAGGGTGGCAGGTTATTCTTCACCATGATCTCCACTGTCTGTGCAATTAGTGAGAGGGCTGGAGTGTCTGCCTGGATGGTCTCTGCTTTCCTCCGAATGGCACGCATGGTTACAGGGATGGACATGCATCTACATAAAAATAATATATAATTAAAATAAATGATTACCATAAAAAACATACTATCCATATTTATGCATTCGGGAGAAATTAAGAAACTCACCGCTGGACCACTTTGGTGATGAATTCATCGGTGCAGATCAGAGCATCTGACAGTCCTTTATATAACTTGCAGGATACCTGTCTTGAGTCAATCACCTCCATTACCACTAGAGGAAGGAGGTCAGATAGGACACAGGACTCAGACTGTTGTATCACTATCATCCAAGGATATTGTTAAAGTAATATCAACATATGCTGGATTATTGAGACTTTGTAAAAGTGATGCTCACCACAGACTAATGACTCATTGACCGGATGCTGGAAAGAGACGCTGAAACTCGAATCAGTAAGAGGACATACTTCAAACTGCAGCAGGCCAGCACTGTCTGAAGAAACGACAGCAAACATGCAACACTCGTCAAATGTGATTCAACAAATCAGACACAAAAAAAACAGAGGCCAGATACTTACCTTCTTTGATGGAAGTTTGTTTCACACAGCTGCCAATCAAGTTGTTATGAGCTGCCTGGTGCCGGATGATATCCAACAAGAGTGGCACTTGTGCTGGGTGGCGGAAGGGGATCTTGGACACCAGTGTTCCTTGAAGAGAACGACCGTCTTGCACCGGGGCATCGCCATTCAGGAAGTAACAGTGCTGCTGATCTGGCAACGCCTGTAAAAAGCATAAAGACAGCGGTTTTCTTACACAAACGGTGATTTCTGTGGATTAACAATCTAAAATTTGGTGTATTGGCTGTGTGCGAGTGTCTGTATTTTTACCTAACCAATGTAAACAAATGTTCCTTTACAAACTACAGACCATGAATGTAGCTGTTGTTAATGAGCACCCAGAATCACTAAAAATTACATTTCACTAAAGTTCTGTTTTCCAAATGTGTATGAAGACAAGATGGGAAAGGGGGTGGAAAGATGTTGGCGATCAGAATAGCAGTCAAACAGAAAGGCAGAATGAAGGGCAGTATACAGAGACAACACACAGAGAAATGGTCATAATAATTGTAAGAATAGCTCTGTAATAATCATTTTACCTTGACTCAAAATAAGCCCCAAAATAGAGCAAGCTTACATTCCAACAGGTGACCATAGTTACAAGCAACCAAAAAAAAACAAGCAGAGGGGTCTTACAATATTTCTGTAACCACAGAACAATCATGAAACCATAAAGCACAGGCTGGATGTAGTAAGAAATGAATAAATAGCTAAGAAGAGATCATATTAATGATGTGTGTCTGCTCACAGAATAGAAGTGCATGTTGTGTGAGGGCGGCGGCGTGGAGCTGCCCTCCTCCAGGAGCTGGCGTTGGCTATGGACAATCAACTGGTAGAGAGGTGAGAGGCTGGGGGAACTGTCAAACACTGGGATCGCTGTGGAAAAAAATGGAGAGAGGTTGAAGGTTGAATTATCAAACACAAACAAACATTGTGCTTTAAGTGCATATTCATGACTTAAAAATACGCACAAGTAGCATTTCCCAGCCTCTGAATGAAGGACAGTGAGAAAGGCATGGGGCGGTTCATCTTGAGAAAAAAACATGCTGGCAGGTCCACACAGTTGGAGTTGGTCACAGTGGAAAAGGAAGGTGTCCTGAAATACAACAAAAACAAATTGATCAGCTGTCTTTCTCTGTTCTCTACTAGTTCTGCATTGGGTGGTGCATTTATGCATGTTTGATATATATCTTTTCGTGCCAATAGTTCTTGCACAGATTAAGAGGTTGCTGATTGCAGTTGCAAGTTCCCTGATAAATGGAGGTACACATTCTTACCCCTTGTTGTCCACTGGGTGGGATCCAGTGATGAGTGGGGCGATTGGAAGCTTGTAGACGGCAGAGGTTCCCTCGATAGTCACAGAAACACCGACACCCAGAGAGCGTGGAACTGCAAAGATCATCCAAGAGTCCAGACAAGGAGACAAGGTCACACAAGGATAGTTACAATCCTTTAGCAAGCCACGAGGCAAGTGGCTGGTGTCTCACGTACATTCATGAATTCACCCACTTCCACTATGCACTTACCGTTGCCGTCTGGTAAGTTGAGCTGCGAGCCCGGTCCCTCCTCAAATATGTCATAAGGTGACACGTAACACTGAAGAGAAACAAGATGGCCACCACTCCTGGCTGTCAGCAGTCCCACACTGCCATGAAGAATTGTCTCCACTGCAGTAGCATTGGTTGCTAACCTAGAAAACACACAGCAATCAAAAGTTATTGCATCAGAAAAAGAGATGCTCAAATTAGGCTTTTTAGTCAAAATGATTCATTTATACAACAAGTTAAAGGTGCTATTGATAACATTGATAACATTCAGCCACTAGATTATTATTTTTAGGAAAAGCCGTACTTTTATTCGGCACCTTTCTAAAGGTTCTGTTTGAATATTCGCCTACATAAAAATGTTATCAATAAAACCTTTAAGTAGATGTATATTTTACCAGGTGCGCTGTTTTGTTACATAGATTATATTCTGTTAATATTACACCCTCCAAAATCAGCTATTGTGCCTTTTAACATACTGAATAGGTCTCCCTCTTATGCATGACGCTTTCAATGATCACACCGCAGCTTAAACAATAAAATGATATTAAATATATACTGTGTATTAGATATGCCAAACACTAGTAGCCTGAATATATAAAGGATGATGAACAAGGTAACAAAAAGCGATTTTGTGAACTTACCTAAACATGTGCATCATCTTGGTGAGATCAAGCTCCAAAGACTGCAGTGCGATATACATCTTGGTTTTCAGCTTACTGGAACACAGAAATTAAGTAAGGTAATTAGATATAACTGACACGAAAACAATAAAGACATGTAGTATCTGCCTCTTATAAAACAACTGTCTTTAATCAGGATGGCTTCAGCCAGAATTCCTTACAGCCTACAAGTCTACTTACTTGTCCCCAGGGAGCTTGTATAGTTCGACCAGTCCCTTCAGATGTTTGGAAAACTCTTCAAAGCTCTTCTCCCTGATGAGAAGAGCGGGAGAGGAGGTGGTTTAGACAGCTTTCAGACAAACACAAGTATTTCTCACAGGTGCCTAAATCACTCCATAAAACAGAAATAAGAAACCCTGCAGTGAAGTGTGCGGTTTCTACTCACCTCAGATGCTGAATCAGCTCAGGACAACTCTGTGAAATCAAGAAAAGAATAATATAATACACTTTTGAGGACAACGTCTTCACCACGATGTATGAATGGAATTAATAAAAGGAATTCAATTATAATATGCAAGTATAGAATTCATGATAAACTACGACCATCTGACTCAGCTTTATGGGGCCATATGGAAGTTACAGTAAACTGACCGTAGGGTTTTCTCCCTGATGAGCCACCTTGACGTCCACTAGCTGGCCATTGGTGTCCAGCTGCACCTCCACATAAAACATGTCTGATGTGATGTAGCACTCTGTCCCTGATGGGCTCAGGTGAGAGCCAAGCCTGGTTAGAGACGACAAAATGGTTTTAGTATTTATCCTTGCTGACTGAGTCCACAATGGGTAATTACAAGGGAAAACAGTACAAATAACAACAACAATCTGCAATCAGCCTCCATGTCCTGTCCTTGGCAAAAGGGTAGGAACTCACATGTTTTGCCGAGCGATGGATTCTAGACGATCTGTCATGGAGGGCAGAGATGAGACTGAAACAGAAGGCAGAAAAGAACGGGGAAATGTTGACGTCATATACAGAGATAATATCATAAAATTGTTGCCTGATGTTCCTACTGTCTATAGACACAACATGCCTGCATGCATGACACTCAAAGCAAAAGTCAAGTGATGCATGCTGCATTCAGAAATACCTTTACATGATTAGTTTGCCTTAAAACAGCTCGTCAGTACCACTGGCACTTTTCATTAAAATTGACTAGAATGTTCAAGTTCATTTCAGTCTACATACAGTCGTGTTTCTCTGTCTAATGATGTAAAGTGACATATCCAAATGGAAAATGTTGCCCTGCTCTCCCTCGTGTTCCTGTACTTTGAGTTGACAGCCTCACCTTTCAGCGCTCTCTGCAGGGTCTCCAAGCAGGTGAGCAGGAGCTGGTGACCTGTGGCGTTCATCACACCGCGTTTCTCCTGAGACACAGTGTGAAGTAAAACAGAGGAATGAGATAATAGCTGAGAAAAGATAAAAGTGCTTTATCAACAAGATCTAATGTTCAAGTTTGCTTTTCTCTGGCTTAGTCAGCAGCACGATAAGGTCAGAGATTTAAATGTCACTGCTAAAGTTTCACAGGCCCAGTGGGTAAGTTATTAAAGTAACAACGTTTTTGTGCAATTAAGTGATTAATTGCTATAAATATATAGAAAAGGTGGTTGGAAGTGAGTCTCTGTTGTGGGTACTGATGAGGAATTGTCAAATACACTTTTCCAAGATGCATTATGGATATTATATCTGTATTCATGGCATTTTTGTGGCCTTTAAAAATGACTAATGCTAATGTAATTACTCACATAAAAAAAATATAGAAATAATTCACTGTTTTCGGTGCAGGGAGAGTGTTCCCCAGATAAGGAATGACAAAAACGTTTTTCCAGTTTTGTGACCTACATATATGTTCCCTATTAAAACTCTGATTAAATCATCCCCATTTATTTTAATGAAGGGGTGAAAAAGCACTCCTTCCCGCCATGAATAGATCGTGTACCTCTCACCTAAAGCAGAGTTCAATCTGATATGAGAGATAATGACTCTCACTAATGTTTGAATGAGAATGTGTGGCAGTACACCTTGTTCATCAAGATGATGGAAGAATGCAAAAAGCAAGCTAACTTAAGCAGCTTGTTCTTGCAGACTTGTTTTTCCTGCCCTGTCTACTGTTTGTTCAATTTTGTCTCGTCAGTTCAGGTCTGACCATAGCTTCATTCCAGTCTGTTTGGTTTGTCAAAGCACAACCAGGAGGGGAGAAACCTAATCATCAGTATTTAAACATGTCCCCTGCTTTGTGCAATCAAACAGATTATTTTCTCTCAGAGAAAGATTTCTCCGTCTCACCATGGCCTGACGCACAACCTTGCAGGTCTCCTGCCATGGTCGTGAAGCGTTGTGTTTGGCATGAAGCTTCTCCAGCAAAGCAGCCATCCGACCCTGCTTCTCTGCCTCTGAAAAAAAGATGCAACATACAAGATAACAGTTATGCACATTGATTGTCCTACATTTTAAAGGTATTCACAGCCTCACCACACTGGTTCCATCTCCTCTGTCCTTTTTTTAGAAAACTCCTTTCACTAAATGTGGGGGATGATCTGCATACCAAGGTTTCCCTAAATATTAATTTCACTTAAGTTTCAACAAAGTGCAACCCGAACACCACGTCGTCAAAACTAATGACGAGTTTCAAACATCTTCCAAACATCTCTACAGAAGATCTAATTAGACTATAACAACATAACTGTAACTGAGTGACAGCCATTCTTCATCTATGGCACATTTTTTAAAAATAGACATTATTGAAACAAAAATAAACTGGCAACTAAGTGTACGCCTATACTCAGGGTCTGAAATTAAGCTTTTTCCTCTCCTGCCACAGTGGCAGGTCACTGAACATTTCTACCAGCCACTCAGTTTTTTTGTCTGCCACTTCTGAAATCTACAGTAGGTAGAACACTTTAAAATTATAAACACTGAGTCAGTGGTACCAGACCATAGAATTATGGAATATATCATGTAACCTTAATCCATGACTATATTTAATTTAGGAATTGCTTTTTAAAAATAATATTTCTTAATATAAGGAAAACCTGCCATGGTGGCAGGTAATCTGGAATTTTTACCTGCCACTACCAACATTTACCCTGTTATTTGGCTGGTGGCAGATGAAAATTTCATTCCCTGCCTATACTGTGTTACATGGATAATCAACTCAGAAAGATTTGGTTTCTTGCTTGTAACTGAACTGAGAGAACGAATCCCTGTTCAGTGCATCCAGATGACACATTTCTAGGTAGCAAGTAACGTGAATTAAGGGTAGCAATGATCAGCAATAAAACAGGACAGTTTACTCCACTATTGTTTTGTATGAGGGCTCAACGAAAGCAAAAATACCAGCGTTTCTCTTACTCTGAGTTCTCCATAAATAGTACTATAACACATCAATGTCGTCGTATACAACCACAACATAAAGACGTTAATCAATCAAGTCACGTCATCAGCACTACTTGGGACTGATAGTGTCAACCATCAGGCTAATGTTTTGTTATCATCATCATCATCATCTGTCATAATGGGTTACTACAGTGCTTGTTAGTTTATATTGGGCAACTTAGGTGGGATCATCATGTTTTTTTGTTCAACACAACGACTCAAAATAAGGCAAACTTGTCAATAGTTTACTTGTGTAGCTAGTCCCCAACTAGTGTTTCTACAAAGTTGTTGTTAGCTAACGTTAGCTATTACCTAGCTACAAGAAGCTAGCTGCTACTTTACCAAACATGACTATCCAGTGCCATCATTTGTGTTTCACTTTATTTCATTTTAGGTTACCCAAAGAGCTGTATATTCACCCAATGTCAGCAACATACGTACAAATCTAACGCTACAGAGTGGGCTAAGTTAGCAATTAGCTGTTAGCCTGCCTTGTCCAGCTAGACAGATCATTAGCTAACAAGCTAACAAGCTAAGCTAGCTAGCTGCTAACAACAACAACCAGTAAGCCACGTGGTATTAAAGCACCGGTTCTTACCTGTCACCTCTTCTGATTTGATCCGATCTCCGTGAGTCTGGTTCCCTCCTTGTTGAGCAGAGAGAGACAGCTCTCTAGCAGGACTGCCGCTCTGCATAGCAACACCAGGCCCCGCCGCCATTGTGCTGTTGCCCCGCGACCAGTTTCAGTTTCACCGCTTCGAGTTTCTTTCAGCGTCCAACAGCCAACATCCAACATCCGGGCTTCCGTAGTGAACCATACTGGTACAGCAGGTGAGTGGAAAACGCTTTTCTCAATTTGTATCTACCTCACATTTTAGTCCAGTTTAAACACGTGTTTGACTTTTTTAGCGTCAGAATAATATGTTTTCTTATTTAGCTATGTAACTAATTTAGCCTGAAGAAAAATAAGTGATAAAGACAGATTTATTTTGGCAATTTCAAGATTCAAGAGTTTTATTTGCCATTTGCACCTATAAGTACAATTATATTGAATTACAGCAACAAAAGATAGAACAAGCACACAACAAGATTAAGAATATAATAATAATAAATAAGATAGAAAATAAGCATTAGCAATAAATACTCTTAAAAGCTGCTTAGCAAGTGCCAGTACTAATGTCCAATTGTGATGCATGTCTGACTGCACTGCTGGATGGATGAGTGACAGTGTGTGTGGTGTGTGTGTGTGTGTGTGTGTGTTTAGCTCTTTTTTACTGTGTTAGCTGATGCATCTTGTTTTTTGCACTATCCCTTTTGCTGCTGTACACTGAACATTTCCCCACTGCAGAACTAATAAAGGAATATCTTATCTTAAATTAATAGGACTGGTGGCAAAGGATGTTAAAGAGGGACACAAATACCCCACACCTCACCTCCATACCATTATTGACACACAGTACACCTGAACTGAATGGACTGTAATGCTGTGCAATATGCTGCCTTCCACTGTGTAATTGTCTAAAATTATTAATTATTTCTTTTTTTAAATATTTTTGAGAGTTACAAGTTCTTTTGACATGCTCATGGAGCATATACTGTATATTTGTATTCTGGAAGTATCGTTCCTATGCAGAGGGTAATTTAGTTTATTTATTGACTACACTGAGGGTGTTTTATACTTTAATTATTTATTTATTTATTGTGTTGAGGTGAATGTGCTACTTATTTTGTACTGCAATTACCTTGTGCATTTTCTACCTTTTTTCTTTTCTTAATGAAGTACCTACCTATACCCACAAACCTAAACAGAGTGTAACAAAATATGAACCATTTAAATAGAAGGAAGTATAAAAATAGGAGCAGTATATACAGTATTGACAATAAACAGACTATTAACAAAATTGCACAAGTGGAAAATGATATTGCATAGTGAGAATGAATGAATGAATGAAATTTGCAGTGTTTCCTCAATTATTTCTGATTATTAATCAATATAATTTAAGGAGAAACATGCCTTTGCCTTTATTCCTTTAAAACCCAAATCAAATCCCTTGACTTGCATGCTTAAAATAAAACACAATGATCTGATGGAGACTCCAGATGGCGTACGATCGCCACGAGTAAATGATTCATGATTTGCCAAGAGCAAAATAGCCGCCAAAATCCAAAGGAAGGTTGAAATATTCATGTTAATTAACAGAATAATGCAGCCTAAACATGATGATTGTTTTTTTCCTACTACAATTTGTACTTTTCATACCCTCATTTATAAGGCAGTCACATGAAGCAGTAGATAATTAAGCAGTAGATGAAGGCATTTTTTAAACAGCAAAGAGCAGCCATGCACAGGCAACCACACGCCATGCACATACATGCACACACCTGAGCCTATTGTACAGCTGAGCCTTGTGGCAATGAGTGCTCTCTGGGGAGGATTTTCCCACCAACCATTATGACCTGCCTGAGCAAGAGTGTGTGCATGAATACGTGTGCATTTGTGCATATGCAAAGATATATTTGCGAACATGGGTGTATAAAACCACACACACACACACATAGGAGATAGCTATAGACAGCAGTGGAGATGGAGAGGGACCAGATTGGCATCGTCTGAGACAGTAGACAGACCCACAGATAGACATGAGAAAAGAGGGGAGGTGCCGCTATGTAATTGATGTGCCCACCAGGAGCTTTAGCTGGCTGCCTGGCATGGAAGAGGAGGTGGGCACCGCTGCCAAGACAGCAGTAGGAGAAAGGGAAGGGAGGCACGGGGGCCTTGGGGAGCACAGTAGCGGGCTGAAACCATGCCCATCAATCAGAGGCTAGTTCACCTTGCCATGCCAAGCGGGACCCCCCTCTGTGCCGAGGGAAAGGGGTGGCACGGGGAGCGAGGCTGGCACAGTCGCTAAACCTTCCCTAATCCTCCTGGTGGGTGTATCAGTGCCACGTCCGAATGGCGGTAGAGTGGCCAGAGCCAGATCTGGGGAGGGGGAAAGAAAAGAAAGTTCAGCTCCTATTCTGAAAGAGGTGTCACTTCATGTTGTGAACATCATGATGTAGAAATGTTAAGGGGCTGAACAATGCCACAGCTTCTCGTAAAAAAAGGCAATTTAGGAATTTTTGACTTTGACCGAAAAGGGCAAGTTACCTCGACGTTCTTAGCGCTCTCTTGTCTATAGCTTTGGAATGAGTTCAGCAAAATTAGGCCGATCTGTCGTTTAAAACTTGCGCCATATGCTGCATGAATTCTGTGATTACGCTGATTGAGCCTTTGCATGATAGGGTTTTCCTATATATAGCACATCTTTTACATCATCTTATATTATGAATGTATGCCCGATAAAAATTAGTGTGGATGGCTGATACCGCAACACAAGAAGCTCAGTTGTTAGAATGAAAGACAGTGAATTAAAGGGGACCTATTGCGCTTATTTTCACTTGTATTTTGGGTTTCTACTAGAACATGTTTACATGCTTTAATGTTCAAAAAACGCTTTATTTTTTCTCATACCGGCTGTGCTGCAGCACCTCTTTTCACCCTCTGTCTGAAACGCTCTGTTTGAGCTCCTGTCTCCCCCGCTGAGAAGCCCATTCTGCTCTGATTGGTCAGCTGGCCCCACTCTGTTGTGATTGGTCAACCGAATCAAACTCTTCGGACTCTGCTCCAGCTCCGCTCTATCTAGCTTTGTTTGAGGGTGTGCCAAACTTGCCGTGAGGCAGGTATAATTATAATCTTTATTGTCTGCTAATGTGGAAATTTGCCTTCAGCATCACAGGTTGTGAATCACAATAAATAACACAACATGAGGTAAATCCCAGTATAAATAGAACAACATGCACAGTAGATAACAATAATGGATATGGTCCCAGTGTGTTTATGAACTTAGTAAAGTTACTGCTTTTGGTATGAAAGACTTTTTGTAAATGTTCTTGGTTGCTGCGGTGGATCTATAACGTCTTTCTGAGGGCAGTTTTATACATTTTTTAAAAAGAGGATGAACGGGATCAGACACAATATGTCGGGCTTTTTGTTTCGTCTCTGTTTTATATATATATATATCCCAGTTGTTTTTGCTCTTTCCCAATAATTTTACTGGCCATGTTTGTAATTCTGGAAAGTCTAATTTTGTTCTTACCTCCCAGGTGTCCATACCATGTACACATGGTATGGTATTACGCAAATGTGTTACTTGGTGACATCACCACATTACAGAAGAAAAGGCGGGACTTCAATCAAGGGGTTTCAGGCAGGTCAGGATCAGTGTTTCTGTGGGGGAGAGTAACTACCTTTGGCATCGACTTTGGGCTTTTTAACTTTGCAGATCTTTTACATGCGCAAAAAACTGTATAACACACTAAAGGAAAGGGAAAAAGCATGATAGGTCCTCTTTAAAGGTGCTATTGATAACATTGATAACATTCAGCCACTAGATGTCACATTCTCCCTCACCCGATCCATTGCATTCACTTCACAACAAGTCATTGCCAGGCACATACTGTCAATCTACAGACTCAGCGTTACCACATGATACCAGCATCGTTTTACCATTGGCTCACAAGTCTTGTTATAAGTGGGAACCAAACGTCAGATATCTTCCACAGAGATAAACAAAACATTCAATTTGGACCCGCCAAATTTTTTATTCAAATTATTTTATTCAGGCAAAGCCATACTTTTATTCGGCACCTTTCTAAAAGCTCTGTAGATGTTTTTTTTGTTTTTTTTACTATTCGTCTTCGTAAAAATATTATCAATACACCTTTAAAGCGGCAGTAGGCAGTATATTTTTGGCATCATTGGGCAAAAATTTCATAATAACCTTTCAGCATATTGTAATTCAAGTGTTCTGAGAGAAAACTAGACTTCTGCACCTCCTCATGGCTCTGTTTTCAGGCTTTAAAAAAATCTAGCTCGTGACAGGAGACTTTGACCAATCACAGGTCATTTCAGAGAGAGAAGTTTCCTATTGACTGTGCTCCGCTCATGTGATCCATAGTTTGGCGTTCCTTCGAGAGAATTCACAATGGCAACCGCCACACAAACTTTCTCATTTTACAGCCAAACAGTACACTACAAGATGATTTTGAAAACATTTGAGGCGAGAAATAAACATTACAGTAGCAGAATAATGATTCATATTTGATCAGCGCTGTCTAGTTTGACCACTTGGTCGGAGTTCGCGAGTGATTGACAGCAGATGGACAGCAGACCTCAGATCAGCTCTGACTGCTTGTTTTCCTCTGGAATGTGAAATCTTGCAGATGCCGTTAGGAGCACCAGAGGACACAGAGGGACATGATTTTTTTCAGGTTACCTGTTTCATGTACTACTGTCAGGATATAGCGACCGTTTTATAAAAATAGCTTTTTTTAATCATATTTGCTCCAATCTCGCCTACTCCAGCTTTAATATGCACATACATACACACACACACACACACACCTAGATATTATGTGGTGGAGAATATACATATGGTACCTACATACTGCATACATACAATGAACAAATGCAATCATCCTTTGTTTCTAACTTCCTTGTACTGTCAAAAATCGTATGGCGTTGAAGGAGATGGCCGTGTAACATCTCTATAAACACACATATTTGATTTCCTCTGCATGTTTCCAGCTTTTAACACAGGGGATGGAGATGTGTGAACAGCTTGGCAACCTTATTGAGTGCTTTGAAGTTGACTACCCTCCTTTTTTCCCCACCATCTCTCTAGGTGAACTCACATTTTACCTGACGTGAATAAATAAAAACAGGCTATTTGATGCCTCCTCGACGATTCACGGACGAATTAACCAGACAATGCAAATAACAGTTTCGCTATATATGGTTTGGTTGGTTTATTGAGCTGACTCTTGTATAGATGTGCCAAACAAAAGGAAGTAGACGGAGCCCTTTTTGCTTTCCACCTATCATACAAGTTTGAGATCAGTGAGCCCGGAGGCTGGAAACGGTCCAGAAAACAGTGGAGCATTACCAGGGACACAGTTTCTGCTTCTTTGGCGCCGAGTGCCTTGAAGTGCAAGGGCAGCTGGGAAGACTAGCTGGGAGGGTGGCGGAGCGAGGGAAGTGCAAGAGACAGAGGGAGAGGGAGAGAGAGAAAGGAGGGGTCGGCCCTATAGGACCATTTGTGATGAGGCTCATTTGCACAACGGCACTTAATTGGCTACAACAATTAATTAATGTGTTGGAAAGTTGGCACAAAAAGTTCATTTAAGAGGGTTTTAATAAGCAATTAGGGAGAAGTAACCAGTGAGGTAGAAGGAAGCAACCACAAAAAAAAAGATGCTGAAAACTCTGAAAGTATAAACTCCAGCTTTGGGAATAATGTGCCATATCTGGAAAGCAGGATGTGGTTTGCTAATAGTTACGGCACATCCCATTGTGAGCGCTGATGACACCAAGATACATTATTTTTACCCCATACTTTTACAACGCCAACTGTTCATGGCACCCACTTTCCAAAAACAGCATTGTCTCCTCTCCCCTCCGTTTCTCCCTCCCACTGTCTGCCTCCCTCTTCTCACTCCGTGTATGAAATATCGCATGACTAATGAGTGGAGCAGGTTGAAATCCTGGGGAAGATGTCCTTGGAAGACGAATGCATTTTCAGCAGAATAATTAACTTAATTAACAAATTCACATGCATATTCATCAGCCTATTAATGTCTCCTCTGCGCGGCTTGATGAGCAGTGGGGTAATAACCATCTCATTTGCATAGCCTGTTCACACGACTCCCCGTTTAAAGACAAAATAAGAGGAAGGAGGAAGAAGGAAGAGGGAGATTGGAAAAAAGGAGACAACAAATAGAAAACAAGGGGTGACGCGCAGCGGGGTAACGTGCAGAGGTGAGGAAGTGACGTGGGATGGTTGGAAATAGGCTAACAGTTTATGTGACGGATGGGTGACACGAGGAGGGACGGCAAACATGAGCCCCAGCAGATTGACTCCATCTCTCTCTTTCTCATCCCTCCAGTCAACCTTGTAAGCCATCTTCCCCCTCCCGCTGTCTCCATCTCCTTGCATCCATATTCTCTTTCCTAAACGCTGAAATAAGTGGGCTTTTTTAATGACCATTTTTAGAGTTATATCCAAGTCAGAGGACAGAAATAACCCCCATCAGATGCTTGTCTTCGTTCAGTGGAGATCATATCAGCGTGCCCTCTCCATGTTTCTGTCTGTCTGTCTCTTTCTCCCCGTCCTACAGTCTCTCAGGGGGAATCTTCTTGGCATTGCTCCACTCCTTTCTTCTCCACCGCCAGGCTGCTGCTGCTGCTGTTACCACTGTCTGCACACAACCTGGTGCTCCTAGCAACGCCACCTCTCTCCCATGCACTCCACATGGCAGTCCGAGTGTGTGTGTGCTAAACACACACACCTCGTGTTTACCGTGGCTTTATTGCCACTCTTATATATTTGTGTCTGTACTAAGATAAATCCTCGGTCTACACAGCGTGTAAGCCGAGTGTTTATTCTGCCACTTTGAGAGAAAACAAAAGAAAATTGTCAAATTCAATAAGCTGTCAATACTTCTGTCTGCTCCAGTTTGGAATAGTTGAGTCTCAGTATAATGCACCTACTTTTGTTTTAAGTGAGACCATTTTATTACACTTTATTCCCTTTATTACTCCATAATCACGACAGTTTTACCTCTCTCGTCAAAAAAATACCTGTTCAGCATATTGCTTTATGAATTAAACAGAATTTCAAATAACTTTTCTACAATTTCTTTATGTTTGGCTCTTAAAATTGTCATATTTTCACTAGGGGTGTCAGAAAATATTGTATCGCGATTATATGTTTACTGTATTGATTCTCAAAAACACTATTGATTTTTAATTAATAGTTCACATGCAAAGATGAACTCAATCAATACTTTATTTAATTTGCAAAGATATGCACCCTCTCAAAGTAGTGCTATGATGTTGGGACTGTGTTAAATGAAAATACCAATCCCACTGTTCAGATTGCATGTGTGTTGATGTGATGTTTCTCCGGTGAATTTGCAGGCTTTCAATTTTTCACTACTGGCCAAGTCATGATGATCTGATGCTTCCTCAGAGGCTTCTTTTCTGTCCTCTGTCCTTAGCATTCATCTGAGGGTGCAAACATGTGCAGGAACATAAATTGAGAAAGTGCTCTGTCGCGTCTTGATCTTCTGTCTGAACAAACGTCCCTGTCTGTGATGAAGCAATACAATGTTGCATGAAGGATACAACTGTCTTTTCTTGTTTTTATTTTATTTATTAGTAACTCTCTCCACCTCTCCAATGTTTGGACTGTTCTCTCAACCATTTTGCTCTTTATAAATAGGGAGTACAATGGAAATTCTCCTATTATTTTTTTTACTAATTGTCCTATTTGTTTGTTAGGGTCGCCCGTACAAAGCAACATGTTTCTAACCCTACATTTGCTTTTCACAATACCCATCATATACGAGTAGACATTTCCTCTCTGAATGTGTGTGCTGCATGGATTTTCTTGCATTTATAACAATGCTCTTCAGTTCCAGTGGTGAGAAACACAAGTTTAACATCTCTTTGGGTTTTGGCTAACCGAGCTGAGTGACTTTCTGTTCAGCAGAGTGTGATGCTGATACATTTGCTGTTCTAGTATCATGTCCTGTAGACGTTGTAGCATTGCTGTGGATGGGTCAAGATATGGGCAAATCAACTTGAAAATTAGGTGAAGAAGACAGAAGTGTTTAACACATTAAGGCTCAAAACGGGTTTATCTTGTGAATAATTATGAGTAAATTGTGGTGCAGGGATGTTGTACAACGGCCTACTTTTTGCATGCATTTGATAATCTTAAAAAGTCCTGGATGAGTCTAAATAATTTTCTCTGTGCCCACCCACACTATGATTTAATGTGACTGTGTAACTGGATTGGTTCAGAGGGCACCAGCTAATGGTTTAACACTGATAACCATGTGACAACTTTAAAATTCAAAGATCTTTCTTAGGTTTTGCTTAGTTTTATTCATGCCAAAGTGAAAAAAAAAAATTACTCACACACTTTAGGACACTGGTTGTGTTTACATAGGGCAGAATATGTGTCTTCCCTCCATTAGATGGTTACGATGTTATCTCTCATACTAACACACTGCTGCTGTGGCTTTGACACTTTTTGTTATCAAGGTTAAATTATTGTCGTAGACTGTATATAAGAAGTGGACGTAGTCACTGTGACATCACCCATTGGTTTGCGGACTGTTGTTTTGAAGCCTCGAGTTCCGCATTTCGGCCGTCACCATCTTGGTTTTTTTTTGCAACCAGAAGTGATACGAGAGGGTGGAGCTAAGAACAACCGAACACTGAATAAGAGAATTTTAGGCAACCGAAAAAGGTTATAATTAACTTTCATGAACTGAAAACACACTGTGAATCTGTATTTCCTTGAGCTTTAACACAAGACTTCAGTTTTGACTTCAGTCCAGGTTATGTCATTCAGAAGATTGTCTTTAGATTTTTGTAAAGTTCTTATTTTGTGATGTGCCTCTTACACTTATCTTAGTAGACCATGCTGATTTGCTAAACACAAGCTGATGCAGGCCGTTGTGTAGCAGTCGTGTGAGGAAGGGCCAGGAAAGGCGATTGAGATACAGAGCATTAGCCGGTGTCGGGAGGAAATTAAAGGCCAGATCGCTTTCTTAATCAGAGCACAAGCACTGCGTTAAGAAGGAATTAGGTCGACAGCTGCTGTGTCGCTGCTTACCTTGCCTCTCGCTCACTCCCTTCCTCACACACACACACACACACACACACACTCTCTTATTGTCATTCTCCTTCCTGTTTCACTCCTTGACCCTTCACTTTTGTCTTTTTCGTTCCCCTGGGTTGTCACTTTTTGTTTCCCCGTCTACTAGCACCGTTTCCTAGGCCTCTCCTCTTATTTCCATATCCAATCTTTTCCCCCTGAGCTGAGCTTTGGCCACTTGACAGCAACTGAACAGAGCACACGCTCAGATCACATAAGCAAAATTAAAACTACCCAGCTTCTGCAAAACATGTAGACAAAAATATGAGACTGGAGAGGAGAGAAGAGAAGAAGTGATGCATGATGGATAAAGATGGTTCTTGGTTCTGTTCCAGGAGGCTCAGTAGTACCCCTGTGGCTGATGGATGAGCTGTCATTGTTGAGCTCTTCCACGTACACCTGAGATGAATGGACAAACAGCAGTGGCCCTTTCGCTGTCTATCCATCTTCCTCCGTTTAGATACATTCTGCTGTCCACACTCGTCCCCCACCCACACACACGAGGGGCTCATCATCAGATGTGAGTTTTTGAAGACTAATGCCGTTATTTTTAGACTCAAGTTGCCAGTAGCCAACATTTTGTGCCAGCATTAACTGTATTTTTGATTTGACCATTTTATGCCAAAAACCTGGCGAGGATTCAGTGTTTCCCAGGATTTGTATTGTTGCTGGTGTGATTAAAAGACAACACAGGAAACCAATCAGATGTAGGTTGGCAGTGGGATAATTAGCTTCACTTAAATGTACAGTGTGTAGGATTTGCAGATTGCAACCAACTGAATACCTCTCCGCTCACTCTTCCCTTTCCAAGACTTGCGGTAACGTGAGCCGCCGAGTGCAAAACCACGTTAACGCCATCCTTACCATAATAACACTACTTTAGGAGCAACGGAGATCAGAAGGCAGCTGGCGGTACCACAGTTTTGCTCTCTGCGACTTATGTTACCGCAGTTTCACAAGCGTATCCTTCAGGTAACGTAAAAACGTGAAAGGGACTCTCCAGAGCCAATGTTCGGTTTGTCCATTCTGGGCTACCTTTTAAACATGGTATGCATAGACTGTATATAAGAAGTGGACATAGTCACCGTGATGCCTCCTATTGGTTTGTGGACTGCCGTTTTGAAGCCTGAATTTCGGCATTTTGACTGTCGCCATCTTGGTTATTTGCAACCAGAAGTGACATGAGAGGGTGGAGCTATGTACAACCAAACGCTCAATAACAGATTTGTAGGCAACCAAAAAGGTTATAATTAGCTTTCATGAACTGAAAACACACTGTGAAAGGGTTAAAGTTGTAAGGCAAAAACACGGATAACTCCCAGACCGGACAACGCCGTGGTAGCGACCTATCAGTCACAAAGTAGCCACGCCCCAAAGCATCCCCTGCTTTATGGTCTATTTGACTCTAAATGGGACCATAATTTACTAAATGAACATCATGCTGTATTGAAGAAGACTTGAAACTAGCCACTGAGACCATAAACTCATGTTTACAATGTGTACTGAGGTAATAAATCAGGTGAGAAGTAGGCTCATTTTCTCATAGACTTCTACAATACAATCAGACTTCTTTTTGCAACCAGAGGAGTCGCTCCCTGCTGGCTATTAGAAAGAATGCACATTTAAGGCACTTCAGCATTGGCTTCACTTCTCAGACCCCGGAGGTTACCCACTGATTGCATAGCAACATGGCCGACTAGGTGAAGAGGACCCGCTCCCTAAGTAGATATGAAGGGCTCATTCTAAACTAACAAAAACACAATGATTCTTATTTTCAGGTGATTATACACTAATGAAAACATAGTTTTGAATATTATTATTCCATTTCTGCTAACAGATCCCCCGAAATCTTACACACCGGACCTTTTAATAATAAAAAAAACATAATGAGTTCAAAAGTAGAACTGATTTGTACAAATTGCCATTATTATTAAGCTGTGAAGACAGAAGCATCTATCTATCTATCTGCACTATAATTCAGGTGGATAGCAATATCTGATGAAAAGCCGATATCAGCTTAATGCCAAATCAACATGTCAGTCTAAATTTTACGCCCCAAACAGGCACATTTGAATGTTAAACGTTTCCAGTCCATATTCGCAGCTCCCACGTGTCTTTTCAAACCATGTGTCAGAAATAGGGAAGATTGTTCACTAAGGTCAGGAGTCACTCCACTTTTTAATTTGGCAAATGTGGCGTATAAATTTTAATTTGTCGCTTTTAATCAGTTGAATCAACTGGAATGACCCTGAGCCTGATTGCCAGCGTCTTTCCGCGGACTTCAGTTTTTTTGGCATATTGTTCAGGCCGCGACTCGATAGAAATTACAACCAAGTGGCAGCACTCAATATTCAGGCGTGGATTTACAGTTTTTTAAGTTGGTGAATTAGCTGCTAAAAATCATGGAAAGTTTTTTTCTTCAATTTGATATTTTATGTGGCTTATGATGTAACATATCATTAGAAAAGTTTGACCTAAATTCATGCATTTAACATATTGTGTTCACCACATTCCTTTAAAAAAAAAAGCCATTTGTGTTATGAATGAGTTTGGATGTTTTGCATCTAGGAAAGAAAAAAATGTAAATACTTAATTTTGCTCCTGCTTTAAAAATTTTAAATTGCTGATAAAGAGTTTGTGCATGTTGGTAAGACAGATTTCAAATACACAGGTACACAAGAATACCACAAACTGGCCTTATGAAGCTGGTTGGATACGTACAGTCCATACTAACCAACCTCTCCGTGGCACAGACACACTTTGGGGTGAAACTACTCTGTGTCCTCTCCAAGGGGGAAGGTTTAAAAAACATTTAATTAGGCTTTTGGCATGGCTTCACTTTTAGCCTGGAGGTGTTGGAGGAGGTTTTACAGACTTCATCCCCTTTTAGAGCCTCGCAGATTAAACATTCATGAGAGCAATCAACCGACCCTATGTGTCCTCTCCTGCCGTACAACTTCATCTGTAGTTTGCATGTAGCGTCACGTTCGTGTATGTCGTTGAATGGTGCACTTATGTCGTATTTACACTTTATTTTTACTGCCACTTTCCTGCACTGATGCAATAGTGAACTGTTTGTGTGAAAGGTAGTATGTTGAAGTGTTATTTAAGTACGCATAATTTCATTAAAAGAAGTGTGCATGTGAGTGTTAAAATCCTCCTGTTTGTTGGTGGTGCCCAGAGCCGGCCTAGAGAGGTGCAGGATGGAAGGATGGCGCAGGAAGGCGGAGGAGGTTTGGAGGGGAGAAGGGTGGAATGGTGTGGGGGGTGGTGGGGTGTTGGGGGGGGGGGG
>CAKAOI010053261.1:0-12648 GCA_916701655.1 Sebastiscus albofasciatus | reverse complement strand
AACACCTATGCACGCACAGACGGCACACATGCTCACACACGTGCACATAAACGCGCACACCAACCCCCAATTACAGTGGCTGCCTGTAAACATACCAGCTTCGGTGGTATATATGGTGCTTGCCTATTGAACAGATGTTGTGGAATTTAAGATGCAAAAGCACCCCTCCACCACCCCCCTATCCAACACACACATACACACACATATATAAATATACACACACACACCCTCACTGTCTCCCTCCCCCCCAGCTGGCCCTGCCATGAACGTGCCATGTGGCGCTCCATTCCCCCTGGCACTTCGACTCTGGCTGTGCCAACTCTGCCGCGTCTGGCCGCCGCCAACTGGAAAGACCAAGAAAACAGCAGACTCAAAGTGGACTGCTTCTTTGTGTGTGTCTGAAAGTGTGTGTGTGTGTGTGTGTGTGTGTGTGTGTGTGTGTGTGTACCTGAAGAAGAAGCACAACACTGCAAAACTCGAGCTGCCTTTGTAACTGTTATTTATGTAGAACATAAGAATCTGACATTTTATTTTCCGGCGTGAAAAAATGACTAAAATGTCCAGCATGGTTTGGCGGAAGATGGGAATATGTGTGTGTACCTTCTGTATGTCTGCGCAGGTGTACGGTGTATGCAGCGTGTCACACTGTCAGTCCGTACATGCCGGTTGCGAATCCACTTGGGAATGGCGGTGGAATTCCTGTTACCATGGAGATGTCCAAGCTCATCTGTAGTAAAATTTCAACTTGAGAGAGATTAATTCAGGGGAAAGTGTTGATTTATTCATCCTGGTGGATGCTGATGCACTTCCTCATTCGCTCTGATGTCTGACTGTGATGGCTGCCCATTCGCTGACTGGTTTTCATTTTTCAAACCGTGTCACTGTTGAAATGTGACTGCCGGGGCCGACGTTGTGCTTCTCTATCTTCATCACAGGAGAAGTTAAAGGATGAGTCTTGTGATATTTTCAGTTTTTTTCTTATAGTCAACAAATCCCATGTTGATCATAAGATGTTTTCTGACCTGAGGCTCCTATCGGCAGGACAGCGGTGCCATGCCATTGTTCTAATAGTCCGAAAATTGCTCTGAAAATACACACTGAAAATGCTCTGCTGATTATTATACTGAATGATGTCACTTTTGCAATATTTTTTTCTACTATGGCGAAGGCATGAGCCGCCCAACTCTGCCTCTGATTGGCTTACCCTGATATTCTTACCCAAACCCTAACCAATCTCACTCCTCATGCCTAAACCTAACCAATCCAACCAACGAAGGCAACGAGTACATAGTCTTTATACATCCACGGCCTTTTCCTTCCTGTAATAGTATTGTGACTCAGCGGGTCGCCCACCAATTGGAAGGTCAGCAGTTTGATCCCCAGCTCCTCCAGTTCACATGTCGAAGTGTCCTTGGGCAAGATAACCCAAATTGCTCCCAAAGGCTGTGCCATCGGTGTGTGAATGAGTATTTAGATTAGATCCTGATGGGCAGGTTGGCTCCTTGCATGGCAGCTTTGAGTAGTTGGAAGACTGGAAAGGCACTATATAAACGCAAGTCCATTTGCCATTTACCATGTTGTGTGGCTCATAGGGTTGTACGCTTTGAAACTTCATTCATAATGTTAACATTCAAATTATTATTATTGATACCTTAGTGTCCATATAGACTAGGGATTTTTTTACCAGCGTCTTTTTTCAGAGCCCTCTGACTTTTTGGACCGGACGCTCCAAGTACTTCTATTTGAAAATCTCTCAGCGCTTTTGTGAAAAAAAAAAAAATCAGTCTTACAGACCGTGAGGAGATAGCCTATTCGCTGAATTTGACAAAAAGTGTATTGTATTAGAATTACAGACGGCACCTTTAACCTCTAGACATTTATTTAGGCCTTAATGAAACTCTTCAACTTTAGCCCGAGATAAGCAAGGCTTACAGATAAGTCCGATGTCTTGTTGACACCTCCATCCACCCGACCTCCTCACCATGCAGCCTTTGTCGCTCCATAACAACATCACCTGACTTCCTCCTGTGCTCCCGTCAAAATTGCAACAGCCACTAGAGGAGTGCCGTCACTTGGACATAAATATATGTTGTTTTGGGGCACTTGCTGAAACAACTGATGCTGTCGTTCTTCTTCTGCCATAAATACCGATAGAGCACCAAATGTGTATTAATCCGCAGCTGAAAATAGTCCACTAAAAATACACAATTTAGTTCAGTTTATGTAACGTTTGCTAAAAGCTACAGTGCCCAGCTGTTTTAGGCAATTACTGTGCCTATTTATTTTTTTTTTAAATGGAAGTTTATATATTTGTGGCTCAATTTTAAAGATTTATGTCTTTAGGGGGAATGGATGTGACTTTTTGAGTAACTTTATGAGTTCAGCTCCTTACATACGCATGTGACACTCGTATCAATTCATCCTACATACTCTATATGACAACGTGTGATTTTATTGGATCAAGAGAAGGTGACGCATCACTTGCAACTGAAGTGACACCAGTCCTGTGCTAGTATGTTCACATACACATTGTTGCATTCATGTGGTGCATATATGCATGAGCATGTGTTCTGTCTCTATGCGACCCTCAAGTCTCTCTTCAATTCAATGGATGACCCCCCACCCCCCTCCTCTCCTTTCCCCCATGCGGTGATGGGAAGTTCATTCCTCTTCTCATAATCTCTTTTAATCTGAGAAAGCAGGAGTGGGCTGCTATGTCAATACGTCGTCTCAAAGCTGCCACCGGGACACACACTCCATTATGTTTACTTCTTCTCAGCATCCAGAGAGGGGTCGAGGGAGACAGATCGGCAAAGACAAATAGAGGAAGAGAGTCCGAGCATAAGGGAGAGATGTAAACAGAGGAGGAGAGAGTGGAGGAAGTGGGCACTAACCCATGGGAAAGGCCGTGACATATAGGTCTGACTTCTGATAAACAAGCATGAGAGAGTTATGTTAATAACAGTACCAACTAATTACCAGAACACGATTGCCGGTTGTTAGTCAGTTACATAACACAGCACAGCTCGAATTATCAAGCTTTGGCACGCTCATCATAATCAGGATAAAAGTGATTATTAACGGCCATCACCTCAGAATGACCTATATCTATACACAGGATAATTATGTAATCAAATCCATAATTTGTTTCATGCTAAGGCAAAACATACAACCCTTCTCTAGTATATCTGTTTCTGAGAAGACGGAGCAGAACATTAGATATACAAATGGTGACAAGTTGTGTGTACTGTAAAACCCCATAAAATCAGATTTCAATAATAAGATGTGCTTTGTTTCCCTTAATAATGTAAAAGAATGTACTCTATTGGGCTGTAACAGACATGCGTCTTCAAGTATTACTAACAAGTTTTACTAGATAGATACCACAATATCTAAGCGTTTGATGTCTTGAGATACAGTAAATGATCCCACCAGATCATCCCACCTGATGATGATTTAGCTTTTTATTGGTTTAAAATGACCTTTAAAACTGGCTACTTGTGAGACAATCCTGTCATACACGTCGTCTCTCAACTCCAACTCCAGTCTCATGTCTCAAGTTGCTAATTAAACTGTAAATGATGAGCAGCGCACGGAAAAGGAGGTGTTGGCTCAGATGTCCACTGGCTACACTGGAACCCCAGAAATAAAGCCCCTTGCACCCCAGAGGCTTCTCCGTCGTCAGACCGATAGGCACTTAGTTTCGAGATTGGTACTTTTTTGCAAAAGTCCATTGCTTTCATGGTTTTAACGGCTCTTTGTGGTGGATAATTTAGTGATGTGCATGATTTTATGATGTGATGCTGTTATGTCCTCTCATAACAATTAGACCAAACAGTTAGCTTTGAAATTGGCTAAATAAAACAAAGTTGTAACAGGACTTTATCACAACTAAAAAAAATTAAAATACCAAAACTGAACTGACAGCCAATGGGAATATAGCTGGAATATACAGTATTTTTATGTGCTGCAAAAACATGTGAATGTGCAAAGACATGTGTAAGGCAGAATTTCTCTCCAAATATAATGCTCATATGTGCAGTAAAATAAATGCTGGAATGGATCTAAAACCACCAAATATTACCGTTCTCTGCCACTTTTTGATCAAACACTATACACGTGTTACATATGCAGCACAAAAAATCACACAGATGCACACTTAGAGGTCAGACCCACACAAAGTCGAAACCTGTGGGTGGTTGCTAAGTCAAGGCCAGCGACTAAAGAGATGCATGTATGTGTGTGTGTGTATGTGTGTGTGTGTGTGTGTGTTGTGAGCATCTGCATGTGTGAGGGACACTGTGGTAGTCTCTCTCTGTGTGTGTGTGAGAGTGTTTAAATTCAGTGACAGCTGTTCATTAGTCCATTACAACCCCACACTGCTGATTCCTCAAAGCAGCAGACACCAGCAGAAAGAGACGATGGCACCGACTCTATACGGGAAGGACGAGACACGTCTCATAGCTGCAGAAAAAAACAGTCAAGTCATTTTTGTTTAGTTCGTCTTTATTCTATCGATTTTCATTTTTATTCAGATATTTATGAAAACAGACAAAGTTTAATTCTATGCAATCTAGTGGCAATTAAAATACCTGGACACTATTACTGACCTTCTTCTATTCTTCTACTTTCACTCACTATTAGTTCTATTCACTGATATAATATGTTGTATTTGCTGTGCTGTGTGTACATCTGGGAGCTGTCTGTTGTGTGTGAGTGGGACATTATGGAAACATATGGACAGTACCCAGCGTTGGTCTATTTCACTAAACTTTAAATTAATTCTTCACACCTGGCAGTTACCTGTCTTTATTGTGCTTACAGTACAGGCCTGAGTTTTTTTTAGCAGTTGCACTTTATCTACATCGGGGTTAAAAAGGTGAAACTTTCCTATTTCTCGTTTCATGGAAAGGTTCAACACAGAAAACATGAAATAAGAAAAAACGCATTTATTAGAGCTGGTGTGAAGTGAGAGCAAAACCGAGCAAGAGAATATTAGAGTTGATGTGACGCAGACATGAATGAAAGAAACGCGATTTAGACAGAGACAGCCTGTCTTTATTTATCTTTACTTTCCCCCTCTGTCTAATTCCTAAGAGAAAACTCTTCTGTGAGTCAGAGCATTAAGACACTTCTAGTGTATGTTTGAGACATTTTACTCTTCACGTGAAAATAACTGTATTTAACCATGTTGACAGCTAACAGCAACCGTGAGGTGTTTATATATTCCTCTTACTTTACATCCAGTAATCATTTTACAAGTCCACGGTGAAAATTGTGGAAATTCAAATTTTTTTTGGGATCAAGATTGATTGGTTTTAATGCATTGGAAATTATTGACAAAGAAAATTACATAATTCAAAACAAAATAATTGAAAAAAAATCTAGTGAATGAATGAATAAATAAAATAAAAATAATAAAATTTCTGCGAATAATGATAATAAAAAATAATAATTAATTAATTAATTAATTAACTGAAAAAAAACAGATGTAGTGGAGTGGATATTTAATTTGGAATAAAATTATTGTTTTGGTTTTGTGTTTAACCAAATGCTTCGTGTGGTTCCAGACTAATCTTTTGAAGCTCTCCTGCTATTCATAATCATATAATTGACACTATAGCAGCTTCTTGGACATCATTCTGTTATGTGGGAGATGCAGGAGCAGCTATAAGGAAGTTCGATGCTATTTGATGGATTCAGAGAAAATGTTACTCATTCACTTTCCCAGATTTCCTCTGCTGGGAGGAGATTTAATCCCACAGTCACCTCTCGCCTCTCTAATCTGACAGCCATCACCTCTGTGCTTCACCTTTGGGAATGAACCCGTCCACACTAGCATCCATATGTCCTGACAACGCCACACTTGGCCGTGAGCCTGGAAACCTACTGTACACAATAACAAATACAGTATATGGCGACTATTTCACACTGTTTCATCAGAAAAAAAAAGCATGATGGCAGCATCACAGAGCCATCCGTGCTCACATACAGTACATCCATGTTACTGTAGTTCTCAGTTCACATCAGTCCCTGTTATAACATGTTAAAAATACCTAAACAAAAAAAATTAGACGAGCCATCCAGCTGTTTTTCCTGACCTCTAACTTGACTGGCACACACATCTGGCAAGAAGTCTTTACTACACCATGTTATTAAAATAAAAAAACTGTTTTTGGACAGTGCAGTGTCTTCAGTCAAAACTTACTTTAAGATTAAGACACAGAGAGAGACACAATTGAACTATTCTGTGTGTCTCGGGAGAACCACATTGCATGTGTTTATGTGAAGAGAGAGTGTGTGTGCATGTGGGTGACCAGCGACGGAGGAGCCAGGCGAGGGTGTGATGTACTTTTAAGAAGTTGAACGTGTTAGATAGAAGTGACCATGTGCCATGAGTGAGAAAAAACTGGAGAGCAGAAAGTAAGGTGAGGAAAAAAAGTGATATGCTGGGATTGTAAAAGTGAAGAAATAAGTGATGGGTGTGTGTGATGAAAGAGAAGAGGGAGTTAATGTGAAGTTTTTGTGTGGGATGAAGACTGTAAAGATGGGGATAAAAGGGGGGGGGCAGCGAGACAAAAAGAAGCAAACATGCCAGAGAAGGAGAGAGGAGAAAGGAGCAGAGGAGCGAGGGCAATGAGCTGGATTGAATACCATCTGACAGGTCCAGCTGGGAGTTTGCCCACCCCGCAGCACCGCAAAACCCCTCAATATGGAGGCCAATTACTGCTGCCCGCGTGACCGTGGCATGGCAGCATCAGAGACGCAACCCTCCTCCTATCCTCGCCTCTCCTTTCCCTTTTCCTCCCCTCCTCATTTCCTCACACTAACCCCCTCCCCAACACCCCCCCTCCAAAAAAATAAATAAAAAACACTCCCACCATCTGTGCAGAGTGACAACAACCTCTATACCCTACCATGCACAACACAGACTGTACACTGCACACACACACTTGGGGCAAAAAACACACACACATCAAAACGTGACAAAATCCTCACTCATGGGCTCGACAGCAAGTCTGCACGGAGTGGTTTGGTTTCAGTGTGTGTGTGTGTGTGTGTGTGTCCAAAAAAAACAAAAAAAACCCACAGTGAGGTCTGATACTCACACCTTTTTCTTCCCTTGTAGCACACAAAGACGGTTAAAGCAGGGATGGGCACATGCACACACACGACCATTGTTTCCACAGATGCAGTGGAATTTCACCCCCTATACCAGCTCCATCTCTCCTCACAGAGCTGGGGCGTGGCGCTCAGGATGGCAGGGTGGGTGGGTGAGCATGATGCAGTGGTGGCACCCCGATGCCCATTGCTGTGTGGCAGTGACTCCCAAATGTAGTGTGTGCACCCAGTAAAGCTTGTCTATAAGGGGTGTTTTTTGGTGCTCTCTCCTCAACTGGTGTGTGTGACACATAAAACATGTTGCACACACACTCTTCATCTTTTAATATTGTTGTTTAGATGTTTCTAGTTTCCGTCACTGCCCTCTCTATGTTCTCTTCCATGTTATGATTATGACACTGATTAGTCCCATGAAATATTTCCTTTTCCCCAGATTAATCCCAGAATAATTAATCCCTATAATAACCATAATCTGATAAATGGGAGTCAAACTCTCCAGATGGAGATTTAGGCTATGTGGCCTGTATGGGGCCTACTTTGTGCGGATCATTTCTAAAGCAGTTAAATTACTGATTATTTAATTACAGTAATTGCATGGTATTTTATAAACATTCATTCGGACAATTACGCATGAATAGGAATCCCGATTAATTGATTTTATGGACTTTAGTTACGTCAGTTAAAGCCCAATTTGTCATAGAATTAGATTATGATGGTGGTGGTGTGCATCTACCAGTGTAAATCTTTTTATTGAATTTTTCAAAGTACATAGAGTCAAATCTACTATATAAAGCTGCAAGAAATATGAGAAAACATGAATTATAATGAGGAATTAATAAGATAATTCGTTTTAGCCCGACAGGTCTGCAAGGGTTAACAAGGGTTAACTCACTTCAATTTTCAAGTCGTTTATTCCTGTAATAATAATAATAATAATAATAATGATAATAATAACAATATTGGATTAATAATCATATGCGTTTTTATTGAATTAGGTTTGTGCGTAAAAGTGTATTTTCCAAATGACCCACAGGTGAGTTCAAAGGGTTAAAAGTCCTATAAAAGTCTGTCTGTCTGCTGATTCCTCTTTAACACACTGGAAATATCCCTTTAGTTTCGGTCTCGTGCTAAAGTGCGTGTGACCGGGGGGGTTGTCTTTTATTGCGCGTGGACATCGAGCCTCCTTTAGCTCTGCAGAATAATGAACAGATGCTGAGTGAATTAGGAAAGAAATACTGGGTCCCTCCCACAAGGGCCACTTTGGCAGAGGCCGCCTGGCTGCCACGTGGCGCAGCTGGCACCGGGGTGGTTTGGTGGTGATGGTGGGCTTTTCTACTGGTCTCTCTCTGGCTTTATACTGGTCTCTGGCTTTATACTGATGCTCAGACATTTAGCGACTTGGCACTGCGCGCTCCGCCATCACATCCGCGTGCCAGCCGCGCGCCCCTCCTCACTAGTATAAGAGGACTAACTGAGAGGTAAAAACCCAGAAAGGTGTGTCTCAGTCTCACCTGGAGACCTCCGAGTCCTGCTGGACACTAAAGTGGACTAATGGTGCAGACAGAGAGGGATGCTGGGAAAGGAAGATTAACAGAATATATAGTGACCTAATTCTATCCTATAAAACAAAACACCAAAATGTTAATATTCAAATAACTGCACTCATACAAGTGTCTGTTTTCGTTTGTATTTATTGACTCAAATTGTTTTCGGTCAAAGTCATTTAAAAAAAAAAAAAAAAGAAAGCTAAAATGTTTCCATCTGAGAAAAGAAATGTAAACTCAATTTTCAAGACTTAAATTTGACTAAACCAAAGTGATTGATACCTGTGGCCTCCATAACCAAAATAATGTTAAAAATTGGTAAACCTAAAAGTAGTTTGTTATATAAATGAATTCGTAATTGTCTCTAAATTATTAAAATTCTTTAAATTTGACAACAGTATATTATATATATATATATATGTATATATGTATATATTAATATACTATTTTTTGTGAGGAAAAATACCCTAATTTAATTTTCTCTTTGTATTTACACACCTATAAACTCTTATTATTTTCTTAATAAAGAGTATTTTCTTCAAACAAAAAGATCAAACTGTTGAAGGTATTCTGTTAATATTAGAGAAAAGCCTTTCATATTTGAGAACAGAAATAAATGTAAGAAGACAACATATATAATCTGTTAAAAAATATTAAAATCATCTTTCTGCCTGTTGTTGATCACCAGATTTGTCAGTCTTTCCAGTTATCACACCAGGCTTCAAATGTGTTTATTTATTTGTCTTTTTTATCTATTATTTTGTGGTAACAATTTGGACTGTGTATATAATCTGTGGTGTGTGTGAGTGTGTGAGTGTGTGTCCATCGCTGGGTTCCTTCATTTCAAACCAACGGGCCATTGATTCACCTGATTTTGCACCTGCCCAACTCTCTTAGTCAGATGGGCCTTTTAGGCAACAATGAAATCAAATTAAGAATGTGGAAAAAAATGTAATAGATGCATATTTTTGCAGTGTAGCTCCTTGCCATGTAGAATCTGCTTACATGTCTTCTGTTCCTTTCTTTCTTTCTTTCTGCCTGCCGGGGTCAGAGCTGGATGGGACAAATGTCCTCCCCGCGGTGCTGATTTCCCCTGGACGTCCGCAGCAACATATGGGACCCAGGGCAGCGGTCCAGAGGCAGAGAACTGCTCCCACTATTGATCTGAGAGATCACCAATGATATGACCCAGCCTACATAAACACAAAGTCTCAAATATTCAATTTAAATAGTGTTGAAAATACCCAATTGCAATTTTGAACATTCAATATTTTCAGATCTGCCAGTGAAAATATCAGTTTTTTGCAATTAGCCTTTTTTTAAATAAGAAATTTTGGTAGGATGAAAAATAAAATGTTTATCAAGCAGTCACCCTTTAAGTCATTTTTGGTAAATGCTGATATTTTAATGAATTACTTAAATGTGTGACTTGTTAACAAGATGACTGTGTTATTTACACTCACCTGAAGTCTGACAGGTGCTGATGTGAGCAGGCCTACACCCGCTTTCACTGTAACCTACTGAGCACTTGCTTATAAAAATGCACTTTGTGTGTGCAGCAGTGTAGCTGAGGCCTTTTGCTCCCTCTCTAACTCCTCTATTGTTGAATGTACTGAAGGCGTAGAGTCAAAGAACACAGCAAACGAACGATAAAAATGTCTGATTGCTTTTAATCAGGATTCTAAGTCTCTATTGGTGCCAAAGAGCTCATTGTAGTTTAAACTCATCTGGTGCCGGTCAGTTGTTTTGTTGAGTGTGCCAGTGGCTTAGATGGATAGAAATGTTTTCTGTTAAAAAAAGAAAAATATACATAAAATATCTTGGTTTCTTTGTGGCAGCTCACTCATGAACTAGTCTGGAATTTCAAAATACTTTACATGAAAATAGTTTGTAGGTTGTTGTAATGCATGTGTATTTATTCCCATATTGTTGCTATGCAGAACCAACAGTTTTGCAGATCAGATCTATCTGATCTGAATAATATGCAGAACATCTCAATCTCACTAATTCAGTAATTGCACCCCGAGGTGTTTTCTATGAACCTTTTGCACTTTTGTGCAGGATAAAATCCTTATGAATAGTAAATCTGCACTTCCAAGTTCAAAGCTGCATGAATGTCCAAGCTGGAGAAAAAAAAACAAGATGTGGTCTAAAAAATACAGTCTGATTATTTTGTCTCAGGCTTTGTCATATAAATATAATAGGTTTTAATACCATTATTAGTGTGCACTCTGCTAATTATGTTTGATTCTGTATCGTAACTACCCAATATCCAGTGTTTGCTTGGATTATTTCAGTATAGAGGCATTTTGTCAAATTGAACTTCAATAATAGGTAATCTAATTAGCCAATACACCATTTCTGATTTCAGTGTTTTTTTGCTTCTGTTTAATGCTACATGCCAAGGCACTTATTTCTAAAATATATAGTGTTGTGTGCAACATGAAAATAAATTGTTTTTATCCAAGCCCATAAAATCTTAATTTGTAAAGTTAAAAAAAAAAAAGATAAATCTCACCTCAGGATTTCACCTTTATGCACAATATCAATATATTTACCAGAAAACCAAGCTAAACAATATTACTTTTACCATATTCCTGAAGATATAAACTGCACAATCTCGGCAGCTAAACCCTCCAAAAATGTTACTGTTTGATTTATATAAACAAAAAAGGATAATAACTCAACATATTTTTGACATGCCTGTTGAAACCTTTGTTTTCAACACAATATTTTGAATCACTGACTTGCAGCCAAAGACTCTTACTTAGATATTATTCCAGATGAGTTTTTTTTATTTGTGTGGAAGTTTTAGTATAATTTTAAATAAGATTATTTAATGAAAATGCTTCAGGCCTATACAGTATAGGCTAAATACCCACCTATATAGCCTGAGAGTGAGTGTGATGTCGAGAAGAAGAGTTGTAACAGTTATAAAACATTTATTTTATTTCTGTAGTTTGTGTCATAACATGTTTAGGCCTATACATCTTTAAGGTCACTCGTTCTGCATACAGGATATTACTGGACACATAGGATGTACAACAGTATAGGGATGATGACATCAGTTAGAATACAGGAGGGAATCAGAGGACTCCATCTCTCTCATCCTTTCTTCAAACAATATTTATAGGATTGTCGTTAGAGGGTCTGATTGTTTTAGGGGCTCAGTTATTGTTTTCAACATATTTTTTTGTAATCACTGACATGCAGCCAAAGACTCATGATATTATTTTAGACAAGTTTTTTTTTATTTGTGTGGAATTATAATTTTAAACTAAGATTATTTAATGAAAATGCTTCAGGCCTATACAGTATAGGCTAAATATCTACCTGGGAGTGAATGTGATGTCGAGAAAAAGAGTTGTAACAGTTATAAAACATTTTTTTTATTTCTGTAGTTTGTGTCATAACATGTTTAGGCCTATACATCTTTAAGGTCACTCGTTCTGCATACAGGATATTACTGGACACATAGGATGTACAACAGTATAGGGATGATGACATCAGTTAGAATACAGGAGGGAATCAGAGGACTCCATCTCTCTCATCCTTTCTTCAAACAATATTTATAGGATTGTCGTTAGAGGGTCTGATTGTTTTAGGGGCTCAGTTATTGTTTTCAACATATTTTTTTGTAATCACTGACATGCAGCCAAAGACTCATGATATTATTTTAGACAAGTTTTTTTTTATTTGTGTGGAATTATAATTTTAAACTAAGATTATTTAATGAAAATGCTTCAGGCCTATACAGTATAGGCTAAATATCTACCTGGGAGTGAATGTGATGTCGAGAAAAAGAGTTGTAACAGTTATAAAACATTTTTTTTATTTCTGTAGTTTGTGTCATAACATGTTTAGGCCTATACATCTTTAAGGTCACTCGTTCTGCATACAGGATATTACTGGACACATAGGATGTACAACAGTATAGGGATGATGACATCAGTTAGAATACAGGAGGGAATCAGAGGACTCC